>CAUYQU010018837.1:0-87056 GCA_963574635.1 Cheracebus regulus
GAAGAGGGAAGTGAAATTATGTTCAAATCAATTTATTGTGGCTGGGCACAGTGGATCATGCCTGTAATCCTAGCACTTTGGGAGGCTGAGGCAGGTGGATCACCTGAGGTCAGGAGTTCGAGACCAGCCTGACCAACATGGTGAAACCCTGTCTCTACTAAAAATACAAAAATTAATCAGGCATGGTGGCACATGCCTATAATTGGGAGGCTGAGGCAGGAGAATTGCTTGAACCCAGGAGGCGGAGGTTGCAGTGAGCTGAGATTGTGCCATTGCACTCCAGCCTGGGCAACAAGAGTGAAACTCCGTCTCAAAAAAATATATCAATTCATTGTAAATATTGGTAGGGGGTTGAAGAATTGTTAGAATTGGGGAATGGTTGGGTGTGCTGGCTCATGCCTGTAATTCCAGCACTTTGGGAGACTGAGGCAGGAGGATGACTTTAGCCCAGGAGTTTGAGGCGAGCTTGGGCAACATAGGGATACCCTAACTCTACAGAAAAATTAAAAACAAAAAAAAATTAGTCGGGTGTGGTGGTGCATGCTTGTGGTCCCAGCTACTAAGGAGGCTGAGGCAGGAGGATCACCTGAGCCTGGGAGGTCAAGGCTGCAGTGATCTGTGATTGTGCCACCGCACTCCAGACTCAGTGACAGAGCCAGACCCTGTCTCAAAAAATAAAACAAAAAGAATTGGGGGTATAGGGAGTGAGGTAGGAAGATAAGAGATGGTGGTAAGATGGTACAATGTTTGAAATAGAGATTAAGGGAGTGTAATTGTCAATGATGATAAATAAAGGCTAGGGTAGGTCATGGGAATAAATGGCTAAGGTATAGTAAAGACAAAATTCTTGGGGAGGAATCAAGGAACTCCGAGGCTGAATTGGAAGATTCATTTTCATTAATTTTGAAGCTACCAAGATTTAAGTCAGATGTAGTGTTGGAAAGTGCAACAGTGAGCCTGGAGCTAAATTATCAAAGAATGAGGAAGAGAGATGGAGCATGAGCTTCAAAGCTGTTTGTTCTTAGGGTACGAAGAGACAGACATTAGTCTGAAACCAGCAGTGAGGAGCAAGGAGGAAGATACCTTGTTCTGGCAGTATGAAGATATGAGAGAGAAAGCAGCCACTACCTAAGAGGTCTGTAAGAGAGAAGGAGCACCCTTAGTGGGGAGCCATGGGTGCCAAAGAACTGTTAGCACAGGATAGGACAGCATTTGAGAATGAGGTTGGGGATATGGAGAATTTTGGTGGTAATTGACCTCTGAGTTTCACAGTGCTCACAGTGAGTTGGCAAGGGGTAGGAAATGTTAGATGAGTGGTTTTATACTCCTGTATGGGAATGAGAATCCCGGTGATAAGGGAATTTTTAAGAATCGAACTGCTGTTACTGGGCATAAAGAGTGTGATAGGATTAATTATGGTGTCTCTAAGGAATATTTAATGTTAAGATACCTCATCTTGCAGATTGACTGTGCTAATGGGAATGTTGCCAGCACACTGGGGCCAACCTTGTGTTTTAAAATGATATACTTAAGCTTGTTTTTCAATTTAGCATGGCTAGGAAAAGATGTATCGGCTAATACACTAAGATTTCAGTTATTTAAAGCACACAGGATTATGAATAAACTTAGATATAGTCCAGAATACAATTAGATACTGTATCCCATGAGGACCAGAATAGGTCAGATATATTAACTACATGAAATACGTAAATATTTATTTGAGATAGGGTCTGGTTCTGTTGCCCAGCCTGGAGTGCGGTGGCACAATCTCAGCTCACTGCAACCTCTGCCTCCCAGGGTTAAGTGATCCTTCTACCTCAGCCTCTCAAGTAGCTGGGACTACAGATATGTGCCACCACACCCAGTGAATTTTTGTATTTTTTGTAGAGATGGAGTTTCGCCATGTTGCCCGGGTTGGTCTTGAACTCTTATGTATTTATTAAACAAGCTTTAAAAATTGATTAATGTGCCTTGGTGATTTCTTAATTATACTTTTGGTTAATAAGACATGTTGACTATATCTTCTTTCATGCATCTTGCCTCTCCAAAAACTACTGAAGTGATTCTGAGAACTAGGAAGTATATGAACTTATCAGCATGCATGGTGGTTTGTGCCTGTAAAAAGTGGTGCCACTGACAGGGACACCAAGATTGGAGGAGAGAGCTGGCTCTGATGGTACTGTTGCTGGTGATAGTTGAAGCCAGGAGAAAGGATGAGCTCTTAAAGGAACATGCTGTGAAAGAAGGGCAGACCAAGGTCCGAGTCTTGGAAAATGCCTATATCTAAGGGAAGTGGAGGCAAAAGAAACCAGGTTAAGTCAGAAAAACAAGGAGGTAAATCAGGATAACATATAAGTGAGAAAGGAAGAATAATACTTCAGGTAGGAAAAGAGTTTAATAACATCCACTGTTACGGAGTTCAAGGAGAGTGGAGAAAAGCAAAACATCACTAATTTTACAATAAAGTCATTAGTAACTCTGAAATAACAGTAGCTTGATGGATAATTAGAGTAACTGAGCTGTAAGAAAACGGGTAGCTGATGGAGGAGTATCGCTTGAAGCCGCCAGGAGTTTGAGGCCAGCCTGAGCAACATAGTGAGACCTTGTCTCTTAAAAAAATTTCAAAAAAAAAGCCAGGTGTGTGGCACACACTTAAGTCTCAGCTACTTAGGAGGCTTGAGCCCAGGAGATCAAGGCTCTGCAGTTAGGTGTGATTGTGCACTGCCTTCCAGCCTGGGCAACAGAGCAAGACACACACGCACACACACACACACACACACACACACACACTCACACTCACACACTCTGACTCTGTCTCTCCCCCTCTTTAAAAGAACTATATATAGGAGTAGAAGCTATAGGGCAGGACAGGCACGGTGGCTCACACTTAAAATCCCAGCACTTTGGGAGGCCAAGGCAGGAGGATTGCTTGATGCCAGCAGTTCAAAACCAGTCTGGGCAACATAGCAAGACTCTGTCTCTACAAAAGAAAGAAAGAAGCAACAGTATATATATTTGAAAGGAAGAATCATTGCAGGTCCTATATTCTATGTAGCAGCAGTCCCCAACTTTTTTGGCAGCAGGGACAAGTTTAGTGTAAGACAATTTTTCCTCAGACCAGGGAGGGATGCTTGGAGGAAATGGTTTTGGGATGATTTATGTGCATTACATTCATTGTGCACTTTTTCTATTATTACATTATAATTATAATGAAATTATTATATACCTCACTGTAATGTGGAATTAGGGGAAACCCTGAGCTTGTTTTCCTGCAACTAGACAGTCCCATCTGGGGGTGATGGAGTCAGTGACACCTGAAGTGTATTGCTTATGTCCAATCTACTCTGTAATCTCGTTTTGGTTGCCATCATTGCAGAAAACCGTCACAAAGATAAGATGTTGGAAATGGAAGCAGGCTTTTCAGTACTTTTGTGGCAGACTCATGATAGTCTGCTTTGATTTTAATCCAGAACATATGGAGATTGGAAATTGTCCGAAACATACTTTTCTTTTCTTTTCTTTTTTTTTTTTTTTGAGACAGGATCTCGCTTTGTTGTTCACGCTGGAGTGCAGTGGTACAATCTCAGCTCACTGCAACCTCCACTTACTGGATTCAAGCGAGATTCTCATGCCTCAGCCTCCCAGGTAACTGGGACTACAGGCGCATACAACCAAACCCTACTAATTTGTGTAATTTTAGTAGAGACGGGGTTTCACCATGTTGCTTATGCTGGTCTTGAACTTGTAGGCTCAAGCAATTTGCCTGCCTCAGCCTCCCAAGTACTGGGATTACAGATGTGAGCCACCAGGCCGGCTTCAAACATACTTTTAAGGCCATCTTCATTTGCAGTCTCAAGTAGTTCATCCTATTCTAGCACAGACAAAGTCAATTCACCTGACTTACTCACAAAGGGTCACAGATCCATTCCTTCCCAGTTCAGGGTTCTTTTGTGGTTGGGAGGTAATGCTCAAACTCTTTTTTTTTCTTTTGAGATGGAATTTCACTCTTGCTGCCCAGGCTGGAATGCAATGCACAGTCTTGGCTTACTGCAGCCTCTGCCTCCCAAGTTCTAGCGATTCTCCCTCCTCAGCCTCCCGAGTAGTTGGGATTCAGGCATGCGCCACTGTGCCCGGCCAATTTGGTATTTTTAGTAGCAACGGGGTTTCTCCATGTTGGTCAGGCTGATCTGGAACTCCCGACTTCAGGTGAACCACCCACCTTGGCCTCCCAAAGTACTGGGATTACAGGCATGAGTCACCACGCCTAGCTGCTCAAACTCTTTTGAAAGCCGAGATAGGTGATCATGCCACCAGCTGGGAGAAGGAGAACTCTGTGAACCAGGGCCTTTCAAAATCTCTGCTAATGTTTGAAACATGTCAACAGTCCCAGTGTTCACGCGTCACCCTTATACTTCTACTTTGGCTTTGAATGCAGCCACTTTATCTGCCAACTTGGAACACAGTTGTCATTATCCCTTGAAGTGATAGATTGACTGTGTTAAGCAAGTTGAATATGTCACACAAATAAGCAAGTTTTGTGACCCATTCTGTGTCACTGAAATGTGCTGCCTGTGGTGACTGTTTTTCTAAAAGAAATCTCTGGAGTGGCTGTTGTAACTCAGAAGCTCTAGCCAGTGATCTACCTTTAGAAAGCTATCTCACTTCTGTGTGTAAAAGAAGGTATGTCTGCTCTGTGTCCATCTCCTCACAGAGTGATGTGAACAGATGTGAGTTAAGGGCATGTACTTTAATGTGGTTGATAATTTTAATCACATCCTGCAAAATGTTGTTAAGTTCATGTGACATTTTTTGGCTAACCAGCATTACTCTATGGATGAAACAGTGTGTAGACTCACATTTGGAAGTGACCTCTTTTTTGTTTTTAAGGACAGGGTCTCACTTTATTGTACAAGCTGAGTGCTGTGGCACAGTCATGGCTCACTGTAGTCTCAACTTTCTGAGCTCAAGCAATTCTGCCTGGGACTACAGGCATGTGCCACCATGCCCAGCTAATTTTTAATTTTTTGTGGAGAAAGGGTATCACTGTGTTGCCCAGGCTGGTCTCAAACTCCTGGACTCAAGTGATCCTCCCATTTCAGCCTCACAAAGTGCTGGGATCACAGGGATGAGCCACTGTGTCCTGCCGAGGCAACCTCTTTGACCTGAGTAGTGAAACCAGAAAGCTGTCCAGTCATGGCAGCTGCTTTGTCCATGCATATACTGACACAAAATGACTAATTCGGTTTTTCTGTTAATGTAATCGTTCAAAGACTTGAATAGTTTTGCAGTGTGGTATTGGTTGGCAACAAAAGTACACATAACATATCCCCATGCATATCCTCCTGAAAAATATAGTGCACAAAAACAAGCATTGTTGCCTTGTTATCACTGGTAGATTCGTCAGCCTGGATTGTGCACCATCGTGACTCATTAATCCTCTCTAACAACTGTGCCTCAACATCCCCTGTTATTTCATCAATTCTTCTAGTTCTGGTACGAGCCTGAAGAGGAACGTGTGCCACCTTTTGAAGTGCAGCTTCTCCTAAAAGTTACGACAAATGTCTTTAGCAGCAGGCAGGAACTACTCTTCACCAATAGTAAAGGGCTGCTTAGTTTTAGTAATGTGATTAGCCTCTAAGAGTGATGCTGTCAGCGCAGACACATTTGATGAAGTGGTGGCCTTCAATAAATTGCTTCTGTTCTTCGTGTTCATGTTTTTTTTTTTTCTTTTGAAAACCCCAAAGACTTGTCTTTTAATGCAGGTGCTTGGTCTCCATGTAATGAAGCAGTTTTGTAGGTTTCATGGCCTTGTTGGATAGCCGGTCACCACATGCTATACAAAGATGGCTTGGAGAATGTGAATCACCTTTTGCAGTGAACGCATAATTTAAATAGGACTCTTGGTATTTTCTCTTAAATGCAGCTTTCTTTTCATTGGCAGTCTTAGCGTCTTCTGCTGTCTCATCATTGGATCTTTCCCCTTTTTCAGAGAAGCTCTCCAGCTTCTCTGAACATTTGTTTTTCACTGTTTTTGGCAAGGGTTAGCAAAAAGACTTATCAAAACCATGACTGAGACAAATGCTTAGTATGAGAAAGAGGCACAGATGGAAATGGTAAATGAAATAATAGGTGGGCAACATGTGGACTAAAATAAGTGTTGGAGTCTGACTTAAAAGCTGCCACTAGATGCAGCTGTACAATGGAAGTATATCAACTCACTTCCCACTCTGAAGCCTGCCACCAGATGCAGCTTAATTGTCACTTGCCACTCACTACTCACTGATAGGGTTGGGTTATGTATTTATTTATTTATTTATGTATTTTTGAGATGGAGTCTCTTTTTGTTGCTTAGGCTGGAGTGCAGTGGCGTGATCTTGGCTTACTGCAACCTCCACCTCCTGGGTTCAAGCTATTCTCCTGCCTCAGTCTCTAGGGTAGCTGTGATTACAGGTGTGTTCCACCACACTCGGCTAATATTTGTATTTTTAGTAGAGACAGGGTTTCTCCATGTTGGCCAGGCTTGGCCAATAAGGTTTTGATATGAGCCTACAAGCAATTGATTTATTATGGTCTCTGTGCAGTCAAACTTCTCTGCTAACATTAATCTGTGTTTGCATCCGCTTTCCAGGGTTAGCAACACTGCCTCAGCTCCACCTCAGATCATAAGGCATTAGATCCTCATAAGGAGCATGCAACCTAGATCCCTTGCATGAGCAGTTCACAATAGGGTTTTCGCTCCTATGAGAATCTGATGCCACCACTGATCTGACAGGAGGCAGCACTCAGGCAGTAATGCAGGCAGTAGGGAACAACTGTAAAGGCAGATGAAGCTTTGCTACCTTACCCACTGCTCACCTTCTGCTGTGTGGCATGGTTTCTAACAGGCCATAGACCTTTACCTAGGGTTTGGAGATCCCTCCTATATAGCAGTAAGGTGCCAGTTAGTATTCCAGGCCCCAAGCTTCCTTTTTTTTTTTTTTTTTTACAAAAATATGAGTGACATAGGTTTTTGTTTTTGGTTTTCATTTTGTCTTGTTTTCAGATGGAGTCTTGCTCTGTCACCCCGGCTGGAGGGCAATGGCCCCATCTCGGCTCACTGCAACCTCCGCCTCCCAGGTTCAAGTGATTCTCCTACCTCAGCTTCCCACGTAGCTGGGATTACAGGCGTGCAACACCACACCCAGCTAATTTTTGTATTTTTAGTAGAGACGGGCTTCACCATGTTGGCCAGGCTGGTCTTGAACTCCTGACTTCAGGTGATCTACCCATCTCAGCCTCCTAAAGGGCTGGGATTACAGGTGTGAGCTACTGCGCCCAGCTGTGATAGAGATTTTTAGTGCTTATTTTGAATTGTTTCAGTTTTTTATACTGTGTATTTTTTCTGAGTATTGGGGTAATATGTATTTTGCAGAAAATTTGGAAAGTACATAAAAATGTATAAAATAAAAATTATCCATAATTCATCACTCAAAATACCTACCTTTGTATTATAATTTGGGATATTTTCTTCTAGTATTTTTCATTATGTATTTATTTCTGTTATTTCTCTTTTATAAAGTTGAGGTTACCATATCATGTTTTGTTCACTTAACTATGCATCATGAACATTTTCCTACGTTTGTCATGAGATATTCCTAAATAATATGTGTAATGACTATATAAGCCGTTTCATGTGTTTAATTTATTTAACCATTCGCCCATGGTTTGACATTTGGGTTGCTTGTTTGCTGTAATGCCGTAACTGCCTTATAAAGACTTGAAAATATTTAATGTTTCTGACACCGTGGAGAGAGTTCACATTCTGTACATATTCTCAAGTAACATATATATGTCACACTGATAGAACTTTAAATCTGCTGTGTACCAACTTTTAGTTCCTATTTTCTGTGGACCAAACTTTATGGGAAAATATTAAAACCTCACTAATTTGGATGATGGGGCATCAGAAGAAAGCCAATCTGAATTTTAGAAATAATTATCATAACTAGGCTTAAGGCAACTTTTCTTACTCATTATTTGTTCTTTTCTCTATGTGTTTTTACCCATCACTACCAAAATGTCATATAATATACATATTATATTAGTTTGAAAATTAGTTTTTCAGAATTTCTAGATATTTCCAAACATCTTCAAACATTAGAGATGTAGTAGTTGTGAATTTTTAGATTAATAAGTCTGGACATATTTGACTTTTTTTTTTTAACTATTGCAGGTGTACAAAAAATAAAGTGCTGGCCAGGCGCGGTGGCTCATGCCAGTAATTTCAACACTTTGGGAGGCCGAGGCGGGCAGACCACGTGAGGTTAGGAGTTTGAAACCAGCCTAGGCAACATGGCGAAACTCCCATCTCTACTAAAAATACAGAAATTAGCCGGGTGCAGTTAGTAAGCACCTGTAATCCCAGCTACTTGGGAGGCTGAGGCCAGAGAATCACTTGAACCCGGGAGGTGGAGGTTGCAGTGAGCTGAGATCGCAGCATTGCACTCCAACCTGGTGACAGAGCAAAACTCTGTCTCAAAGAAAAAAAAACCATATATATATATATATACACACACACACACACACACATACATACATACATATATATATTACATACATATATATGTATAATGATTATGTATGTAATATATGTATGTATGTATGTATGTATATATATGTATGTATATGGGGGGAGCGGGAGAGCAAGCAAGAGTGAGCGAGAAAGCACAAACTAAGCAGTATCTTTGATTCCATCACTCTGCTTTTTCAAATCTTTACATTTGGCTGTATTTGGCCAGGCTTCTTTTTTTTTCTTTAAATTTTTGTTATGAAAAATTTGAAACACATAGAACAATTGAGAGAATAGAACAATATTCATGTATATTTAACACCTAGATTCAGCAGTTAACATTTGCCATATTTGCTTTAGTATGTGTGTATTTTTGCTGAATTATTTGACAGTGGGTATCTAAACATGACACTTGCCTATAGCACATCTCCTAATATACGGACATTCATATATCTACCCATAATGTTATCACACTTAGGAAAATTAATGGTAATTTTTTCAATACTATATAATTTTTGATTTCTCTACTTGCCTTCGAAACACTTGTAATAGCTTTTTAAAAAAGTAGGCCAGGCATGGTGGCTCATGTCTATAATTTCAGCACTTTGGGAGGCTGAAGTGGGAGGATGGCTTGAGCCCAGGAATTGGACACCAGCCTAGGAAACAAAGTAAGACCTCCATCTCTACAAAAAATTTTAAAAATTAGTCGTTCATGGTGGTGTGCGCTTGTAGTCCCAGCTACTTGACAGGCTGAGGCGGGAAGATCCTTTGAGCCCAGGAGTTCAAGGTTGCAGTGAGCTGTGATTGTGCCACTGCACTCCAGCTAGGTGACAAGGAGACCCTGTCTCAAAAAAAAAAAAAAATTACTTAAACAGGGATACAGTAAAGGATTATGCACTGCATTTGGTTGTAATGTTTCTTAAATAATCTCTTTTAATGTAGAGCAATCCCTTCCCGCCCACATGCAACATTTTCCCTACATGACATTGATTTATTTGGGAGAGAAAGTCTTTGCATAGAACTATTAGATAAATCTACATTCTGTATTTCCTTTTGATGTCAGTGTAACTTCCTCTTGTATCCTCTGTATTTCCTTAAATTGGAAGGTAAAAAGATTAGATTTAAGATAAAAATTTTTGGTGAGAAAACTTCATAGGTGATGCTGTATACAGTTGGTCCTTGAATAACATGGCTTTGAACTGTGTGGATCCACTTACACATGGGTTTTTTTTCTACCAAATGCAGATCAAAAGTAGTGTTTGGGACACCAAATAGAACTACAGGATGTAGGAAACAGGACTTGAGTATCCGTAAATTTTAGTACAGTCGAGGGTCCTAGAGCTAGTCTCTCGAGTATACTGAGGGATGACTGTACATCATATTGCATTGAATCAGGAGGCACATAATGTTGTTCTATCCCACAGTAAATGATGCTAAGTTAGATTATTTGGAAAAGTGGTGACTACCATATCTCTATAGTGAAGATATATCTTCTGTAAATTAGTAATCTGCTGGAGATACTTTGGCATGCAAGGAATGACCTGCTCTGTGGGGACAGTGTTAGAAATTTTTAATCTACAATTTATCTTTTTTTTTTTTTTTGAGATGGAGTCTCACTCTTGTCACTCAGGCTGGAGTGCAATGGCACAATTTCAGCTCAGTGCAACCTCCACCTCCCAGGTTTCAAGCAATTCTCCTGCTTCGGCCTCCAGAGTAGCTGAGATTACAGGCACCCACCACTACACCTGGCTAATTTTTGTATTTTAGTAGAGCCGGGGTTTCAGCATGTTGGGTAGGCTGATCTCAAACTCCTGACCTCAAGTGGTCCTCCCGCTTCAGCCTCCAAAGTGCTGGGATTACTGGTGTGAGCCACTGGCCCTACAACTTATCTTTTCATTCTTCAGTTGCTTAAGAATTTTTTAATGACTAAAGTATTTTTCATAAGATAAATTATATCAGGAAAATGTCCAGTATTTAAGTACTCACAACAAATAAAAACAACAAAAGAATACCTATTCCATCTTAGATTGATAGAAATTAAAGTTGAGCTTATGGAATATCCTTGAGTACAGCAGAGTGTTCTCAAGGATGTAGGAAACAAAGGAGTTTATAAGCTGTGGGTACATAAACTGCTTGTGGGTATGTAAACTGTTATAGTATTTTTATAGAGTACTTTAGCAATCTATACATATATATATATATATATATTATTTTTATTTTTATTTTTAATTTTTTTGAGACAGAGTCTCTGTTACCCAGGCTGGAGTGCAGTGGCATGATCTTGGCTCACTGCAACCTCCACCTTCTGGATTTAAGCAATTCTCCTGCCTCAGCCCCCTAACTAGCTGGAACTACAGGCATGCGCCACCACGCCCAGCTAATTTTTGTATTTTTAGTAGAGTAGGGATTTCACCATGTTGGCCAGGCTGGGTACAAACTTGCCTTGGCCTTCCAAAGTGCTGGGATTATAGGCATGAGCCGCTGCACCCAGCCACTTTAGCAATATTTATACAAATATTTCAGTACTCTTTCCCTATTTTTCTACTGCCAGGAATTTCCCCTATGTATACTTATAAAAGCACACCAAGATGTATATAAGGTTGTCATTGCAGTGTTATTTTTAATAGCAAAAAAAAAAAAAAAACCCCAAACAACATAAATGTCATCTGGTTATTGTTATTATTACAGTATTTCTTAGAGCATCCTGTTTTCATTTGCTGTAACTTTTCTTATCTCAAAGTGTCTTTTTGTTTTTCCTTTACTCATCGCATTGTGCATAAACATATGGAAAAATAAAAACTAAATCAGGTGCCTCTGTCATACCTAGCCTTATAATTAAGTAGGGTTTTGATGCTGAAGCACTCAAAGTAATATTTTAATTTTTATTGTTCACTGGTCTCTTGAGTATACAGTGTAAATTTTGTAATGGAGAAATGACACTTTGAGTAAGAAAAATGTTGACTGTATCCTAGTTATACTGAAATTCTTGAAATAGGAATATCTATTACCTTCAACATCTTTAATATCTCTCTATTTTTTATTCCTTTAAACAGTTCGTTTTCCTGAAGATCTTGAAAATGACATTAGAACTTTCTTTCCTGAATATACCCATCAACTCTTTGGGGATGAGTAAGTAACTTAGTAAAATGTTTGTCAAATTAGTATGGAGAAAAAATTTCGTTCTTTTTCTTTTAGATTAAGAAATCAAATTTTATTTTCTTTACTCTTATTTTTTATGTGGTTTATCTTAAAATATATGTTATAATGGTATTTTTTACATTGAGACACCAGCCATTTTAATACCTACCATTTTGTGCTATAAATATGTTAATTTTCATAACAGTATTAATGATGGTATTATTTGCTACTTTGTGCATTGATGGAATTGGGTAATTGTTTAAGAACATACAAATGGCTAGAGTATAGATTTAGGTAATCTGACTCCAGATCCCATAATCATAACTACTACTTTTTTCTGCCTGCCATTTTGCTAAATTACTTCTAGTAGCATATATTCCCTTAAAGCTGTAATAGAAAGCTTAAATTGTTATTCTCTGATTAAATAAGCAATCGAGAGAAGTTTATTGTTTATTTATTTATTTTTGAGACAGGGTCTTGCTCTGTCACTCAGGCTGGAGTACAGTAATGTTAGCTCACTGGAGCCCGAACCTCATGGACTCAAGCAGTCCTCACACCTCAGCCTCTGAATAGCTGGGACTACAGGCACACACGACCATACCTGGCTGTTTTTTTTTTTTTTTTGTAGAGATTGGGTCTACCTATGTTGCCCAGGCTGGTCTTAAACTTGTGGGCTCAAGTGATCCTCCTACTTGTGCCTCCCAAAGTGCTGGGACTGCAGGCATGAACTACTGTACCTGCTCTGAAGTTTATTTTTTAGAAGGAACTTTAAAGATATGTCCCAGGCCAGGCATGGTGGCTCACACCTGTAATCCAAGCACTTTGGGAGGCTGAGGCAGGTGGAATGAGGAGTTCAAGACCAGCCTGACTAATATAGTGAAACCTCGTCTATTAAAATACGAAAATTAACTAGGCATGATGGCACACGCCTGTAGTCCCAGCTACTTGGGAGGCTGAGGTAGGATAATCACTTGAACCCAGGAGGCGGAGGTTGTAGTGAGCTGAGATCATGCTGCTGCACTCCAGCCTGCACAACAGAGCGAGACTCTGTCTCAGAAAAACAAAAACAAAATAAAGATATGTCCCAGTATATTCAGCACTGTTCTTTAATTTCTTATACTTTGATTACATTATTGAGTCAATTACCTTTTAAAAAACTTGTGATTTTGAAAAAATTTCAGATTTGCAGAAAGTTGCAAGAATAGTACAGTGATCTCTGTATATTTTTTACCTGGATTCATCAGTTGCCATTTAGCTACATTTGCTTTAATCATTCTCTCTTATAAAAATATATTATTATTGTTGTTGAACTATTTGAGAGTAGATTGCAGATATATCCTGATCCTTTACCCCTCATTTCTCTTAAGTATGTATTTCCTAAAAATAAGGGCAACAACCATGGAAGAGTTGTAAAAATTCAGGAAATTTAACATTGATACCGACTCTCGAATTGTTGCCCAGGCTGAAGTGCCGTGGCACTATCTCAACTCACTGTAACCTCCACCTCTGGGTTCAAATGATTGCTCCTGCCTCAGCCTCCCAAGTTGCTGGGATTACAGGCACCTGCCACCACACCCAGCTAATTTTTGTATTTTTAGTAGAGGCAGGGTTTCACCATCTCGGTCAGGCTGATCTCAAACTCCTGACCTCAAGTGATCCGCCCACCTTGGTCTCCCAAAGTGCTGGAATTACAGGTGTGAGCTACCTCGCCCGACTTGATACAGTACTATTTTCTGATATACAGTCAGTGTTTCAGATTTTCTCATTTGATTTCTAGTAATTCTTTTACAGCAATTTTCTCTAATCCTGACTCCAATACAGAATCATATTGCATTTCATTGTTATATCTCTTCATTCTTCTTTAATCTTAAATAGATCCTCAGCCTTTGTTTTTTCCTGAAAGACATTTTTGTAGGGTATAGGCTAATTTATAGAAATCTTATTTTACACTAATTTGATTGGTTTCTTTGTGATTAAACTCAGATAATGCATGTTTTTGCAGTACCATTACAAAAGTGATAATGTGTCTTCAGTGTATCACATCAGCAAGTCCGTGATGTCAGTTTTGTCCCTTGTTGGTTGAGTTAACTTGGGCCACTTAGTTTAGAGGTGGCTGCCAGGTTTTTTCACTATAAAATTAATGTTTTTTCCTTTGTAATTTATAAGTAGTTTGTAGGGAGTTACTCTTAAGACTGAAAATATCCTGTTTTCCATCAAGTTTTTACCCAGTAGTTTTAGTATCCATTAATGATTCTTGCTTGAATCAGTTTTTACTCTGATGATTGTAAAGTGGTGATTTTGTAACTCTATCATACCTTTTTAATTTATTAGTTGGCATGCTAGTATAAGACAGAGCTTTTCTTCTTCCTCTTATTTATTTATTTATTTATGTTAAACTCAGGATTCTTTTTCTGTTCTTGTTTTTGTTTTTTGAGACAGAGTCTTGTTCTATTACCCAGGCTGGAGTGCAGTGGTGCAATCACAGCTTACTGCAGCCTTGAACTCCCAGCCTCAAGCAGATCCTCCCACCTCAGCCACCTGAGGAGCTAAGACTATAGTACCACCACACCTAGCTAATTTTTAAAAATTTGTTGACCAGGCTGGTCTTGAACTCCTGGGCTCAAGTGATCCTCCGACCTGGGCTTCTCAAAGTGCTGGGATTACAGGTGTGAGCCACTGCACCCGGCTAAGGATTCTTTTTTTAAAATTCAGTGGATTATGTACAGTTTGTTACTGCTACTAATTTTGATGTTCAGATTATCCCAAATTTGGCAGGTGGCCACCCTTTCAGATACTTTTGAGTCTTTCTGATATATCCTTACAATTTTGAGGACACTTTACTTTCTGGCACAGTAAGATGTTTCCAGATTCATCTTGTACTTTCCCTGTTAGTTCTGGAGTCAACCAGTTTCCCATGGAACCCCTGGTTTGTTGTAGTAGGAAAGGATATTTAGACATAGTGGACATTAAATATTTCCCTTCATGTCTTTTTTCCCCCATGCATTATTTTAACATCATTGACATGTTTCTTTGATGTGTGGGGTTTTTTTGTTTGTTTGTTTGTTTGAGACAGAGTGTTGCTCTGTTGCCCAGGCTGGAGTGGAGTGGCATGATCTCAGCTCACTGCAACCTCTGCTGCCTCCCGGTTCAGGTGATTCTCATGCCTCAGCCGCCCGAGTAGCTGGGACCACAGACATGCACCACCATGCCCAGCTACTTTTTTTTTTTGTAATTTTAGTAGAGATGGGGTTTTGACATGTTGGCCAGGCTGGTCTTGAACTCTGTAGCTCAGACATTCTGCCTGCCTTGGCCTCCCAAAGTCGTAGGATTACAGGCATGAGCCACTGCACCCAGCCATACTCAATGTATGGCTTTGTTGTTGTTGTTTGTTTGTTTTTTGAGATGGAGTCTCACTCTGTCGCCCAGGCTGGAGTACAGTGGTGCAATCTTAGTTCACTGCAACTTCCACCTCCTGGGTTCAAGCGATTCTCCTGCCTCAGCTTCCCAAGTAGGTGGGACTATAGACACATGCCACCACACCCGGCTAATTTTTGTATTTTTAGTAGAGATAGGGTTTCACCCTATTGGCTAGGCTGGTCTTGAACTCCTGGCCTCAGGTGATCCACCCGCCTCAGCCTCCCAGAGTGCTGGGATTATAGGCATGAGCCACTGTGCCCAGCCTTAATGTGTTTTTAGGTCAACAAAGGTCTCTTTCTGCAACAAATTTCCTGAGAATTTCTCATTATTAATGTATCAGGTTAAATATTTTATATGCTTTCAAATATGAATAATTATCTTATATGTAGATAAATGCCAACATTTCAGCCTTTCATATTTTAAACAGGTTTTATTTTATTATAAAAATAGGGTTTTTATCTTTAAAGAGATATTGTTTTATTCTCTACCTTTTACTACTTAAAAAAATTTAAAACTCTGTGGTAATATCTTAGTAGATAAGATCTAGTTTTAGAGATACTGCTTCTTTTTATTTTTTTGAGATGGTGACTTGTTGTGTTGCCCAGGCTGGAGTGCAGTGGCGCATTCTCAGCTCACTGCAATCTCTGCCTCCTGGGTTCAAGTGATTCTTTTGCCTCAGCCTCCAAAGCAGCTGCAATTATAAGCACCTGTCATCACACCCACCTAATTTTTTTTTTTTTTTTTTTTTTTTTTGTATTTTTTAGTAGAGAGAGGGTTTCCCCATGTTGGCAGGCCGGTCTTGAACCCCTGACCTCAGGTGATCTCCCTGCCTTGGCCTCCCAAAGTGCTGGGATTACAGCTATGAGCTACCGTGCCCAGCCCAGATAGTGCTTCTTAAGAGCATTTTGCACATTTTCTTATCTGTTTGCATAATGTCACCAAAAGTGGTATGCTCAAGTACCATTCTTCTAAGGTAGGCAGGTGACAGTAACATAATTGTGATATCCTTGAACCTTACGACCCAAGCATGACATTGCTCTTGATCCTAGTGTCATTGCCACTCCTTTCTTCTTCACATAACTTTCAGAGTCACTGGAATGGACAACACTCATATTTCATTTCAGTAGCCTAGACAGGAATTTGGAAATGACACTGCTTCTTTCAAATACTTTTCTTTCACAATGTACTTTCTAAAAAAAATCAGAATACAGCTTTATTGAGATATATACTGTGCAATTCATTTATTTAAAGTGTACAACTCAGTGGTTTTTAATGTATTCAGAGTGTGCAACCACCGTCAACTTTAGAACATTTTCATCACTTCCATCAAAAACCCTAAAATTCATTAATAGTCACTTTCCTTTACCCTGACCCTTAGTCTTAGTCACTAATCTGCTTTCTGTCACTATAGATTTGCCTATTCTGGATATTTTTGACTTCACCTTTTAGAAGACTCTTAAGCTGGAAAAAGGAATATTAAGGCATAAATGTGACAGAAAGGAGCAGGGGTGGAAAAATTAGCAGCAGTTCTTTATCTGCCTTTTGAGTTCATAGAGCAGTTTACATGTAGTAAAGCAGGTGCTATTGCTTGTAGCTCCGGATGTTGGTAATTCAGTAAGTGGTAACGTGGAGGGGTACTGGTCCAAGGCTTGGTAGCTGCTTGCCTAGCCAGGTCCTAGTTTAACAATACTTCTCTCATTTGAAATGCCTTTTAATACTGGTAATGGTAGCAGCAACAGCAACAGTAGCATAGTATTAAATGTATGACATTTATTGAGTACTTACACAGTGTGCTGATTTTATAAGTAATTTACATGTATTAACTTACTCATTTAACCCAAACAACATTCCTGAGTTAGGTACCATTCTATTTTATAGATGAAAACTGAAGCACATTTTATTGTAGATGATTTTTTTTAAGTATAGTTTAAAATCTTGAAACTACCCATGAAGTTAAACTTGTTTATATGTAGAGTTAATACTTTTTAATGACTGCAAAAATTCATTCTCATTATTGCTGTTTTTTCCATTTCAGTGAAACTGCTTTTGGTTACAAGGGTCTAAAGATCCTATTATACTATATTGCCGGTAGCCTGTCAACAATGTTCCGCGTTGAATATGCATCTAAAGTTGATGAGAACTTTGACTGTGTAGAGGTAAGGACAGAAACACATTTTTACTGTTTTCCAGTTGAGTTTATTTTAAAATAGATTTTAGGCTGGGTGTGGTGGCTTACACCTGTAATCCCAGCACTTTAGGGGGCCAAGAGGGGCAGATATTTTGAGCTCAGGAGTTGAAGACCAGCCTGGCCAACATGGTGAGACCCCATTTCTCAGAAAAAAAAAAAAAAAAAACACATAAAAATTAGTGGAGTGTGGTGGCATGGGTCTGTAATCCCAGCTACTCAGGAGGCTGATGTGGGAAGATGGCTTGAGCCTGGGAGGCTGAGGCTACAGTCAGCTGAGATCATGCCACTGCACTACAGCCTGGGTAACAGAGCTAGACCCTGTCTCAAAAACAAAACAAACAAAAAAATAGGTTCTAAAAATTAAAGGTTTGGGCTGGGTGCAGTGGGTTGTGCTCGTAATCCCAGTGCTTTTGGAGGCTGAAGTGGGAGAATCTCAAGCTCAGGAGTTGGAAACCAGCCTGGGCAACATAGGGAGACCCTGTCTGTACAAAACAAATTTTAAAAATTAGCTGGGCATGGAGACACACACCTGTAGTCTCAGCTACTTGGGAGGCTGAAGTGGGAGGATTGCTTGAGCTCAGGAGCTTGAGGCTGCCAGTGAGCCATGATAGCACTACTGCACTCCAGCCTAGTCAACAGAACAAGACCCTGCCTCTTAAAAAAAAAATTAAGGTTTGAGGGAGTAGAGAATCTATTATATGGTAGTTTTAAAATTACATACTCAGGCTGGGCGTGTTGTCCCAGCACTTTGGGAAGCCAAGGCAGGCAGATCACCTGAGGTCAGGAGTTCGAGACAAGCCTGGCCAACATGTTGAAACCCCGTCTCTACTAAAAATGCAAAAATTAGCCAGGCGTGGTGGTGCATGCCTGTAATCCCAGCTATTCTGGAGGCTGAAATGGGAGAATCACTTGAACCCAGAGGCGGATGTTGCAGTGAGCCGAGATCACACCATTACATTCCAGCCTGGGCAACAGAGCAAGACTCCATGTCAAAAAAATAAAAAGGAGAGAGAGAGAGAGAGAGAGAGAGAGAGAGATGAGTATGCATCTGTGGTAGACTGAATAATAGTCCCCCCCAAAAGATATCCATGTTCTAATCTCTGGAACCTTTGAATACTGCCTCATATTGCAGAAGGCACTTTGCTGATGTAATTAAGTATCTTGGTATTATCCTGGAATGTTTGAGTGGGCTGAAGTGTAATGACATGTATCCTAATGAGAGAGAGGCAGAAGGAAACATGATGACAGAAGAGGAGAAGGCAGTGTGACCACAGAGGCAGACGTGATGGGGCCACAAGCCAAAGAATGCGTAGTCACTAGAAGCTGGAAGAAGAAAGGAACAGATTCCCTTCTAGAGCTTCCAAAGGGAGTATATTACCTTGATTATAGCCCAGTGATACTGATTTCAGACCACATCCAGAGTGTAAGAGAATAAATGTTGTTTTAAGCCACCAAATTTATAGTAATTTATTATAGCAGCCACAGAAAACCAATATAGGTTTTCATACTAGGAAGTGGGGTGCTGCTATAACCAATAACTAAAAATGTACAAGTGTCTTTGGAGATAGGTAGAGGCTGAAGGAGTTTTGAATGTGCATGATAGAAAAAGCATAGATTACCTTGAATGAACTGTTGGTAGAAATATGGATGTTAAAGGAAATATGGACTGTTGATTAGGGCTCAGAATGAAGATAGGAGTGTGAGAGAGAAAGCCTGTACCATCTTAGAGAATATAAATATTGTCATAAACATAGTTTTGGTAGAAACATGAACATTAAAAGTGCCTCTGCTACTGAGGAGACTGAGGCAGGAGGATCATTTGAGGCCAGGAGATTGAGGCTGCAGTAAGGTAAGTATGATCATGCCACTGCACTCCAGCTTGGGTGACAGTGAGCCCCTTTCTCTTAACAAAAATAAAACCAAGCTTGGTGGCTCACATCTCCTAAAAAAAAAGTAAGTAAAGGCCAGGCTTGGTGGCACTTTGGGAGGCCAAGGTGGGTAGATCACCTGAATTAAGGAGTTCAAGCCAACCTAGACAATGTGGTGAGACTCCATCTCTACCAAAACACACATACACACACACGCACATGCACACACACACACACACACTAGCTGGGCGTGGTGTGCCTGTAGTTCTAGCTACTCTGGAGCCTAGGAGATTGGCCTAAGCATGGGAGGTGAAGGTTGCAGTGAGCCAAGATTGTGCCACTGTACTCCAGCATGAGTGACAGAGCCAGACCCTGTCCCCCTGCCCCCGCTTCCAAAAAAAGTGCCTCTTGTTGGTGAGGGCTTAGAACAAAATGAGGAACATGTATTTGGCAACTGGAGGAAAGGAGATCCTTGTTCTGTGGTGACAGAAAGCCTAGCTGAATTATGTCCTGCAGTTATGTGGAAAGGAGAACTTCCTGTAAGCAATGAATTTGGGTATTTAGCTGAGGAGGTTTTTATGCAAAGTATTGGAGGTGTGGCTTGATTTATGGCTGCTTATAGTAAAGTGAGGAAAGAGATAAATTGAGGGAAGAATGGTTAAACAAAAAGGATACAGGACTTGATGATTTTGGAAACTCTTAGCCTATCCAGATTGCAGAAGACACTAGTTAGGATATTTATTGTCAGAAAGGTGGAAAGTGTGTTCTGGAGAGAAAGCCATCAGTGTGGCAGGATAACCTTTTGCTAGTGCTGAAGGGATTAGGCTTGTGACTCATGGATCTCCTCAGTTGTCTCAGCAAAGAGCTAGGAATATAGATCTGGAGGACATCTGTGGAGGGCCCTCTTGTCTAATGGTGTGAACTCTCATGACATACACAAGTGACTGACAAGCGTTGTGAGAATTAAAACTTTAAAGTGCAGCTTGGACTGATAGGACAAAATGAAGGAAGGCTGTACGAACTCTCCAAATTCCATAGGCAGGAAATGGGCTAATACAACTGCCCAGCTGCAGACATTTCCATTTCCTTAAAGAAAATGGAAGAATGACTCTGAGGGCAAAGCTCTGGGTCCAGAGGGTGGAGCTGCAGGCCACAGTTATTCTTAGACCTTGAAACCTAATGGAATTTGCCATGCTGGATTTTTGAAATTGCTTGGTACCAGTGGCTCCTTTCTTCCTTCCATTTTCTTTTCTGGAATGAGAGAATCTGTAACTGTTGTCCTATGCCTGTCCTACCATTGTCTTTTGTAAGTGATACTTTGTTTTCTGATTTCACAAGTTCATAGTTAGAGAGGAATTTTGCCCTAGGATGTATCATACCCAGAGTCTTACCTAAAGCTGATTTAGATGATGAGATGTGTGACTTTTGAACTGATTTTATCTAGATGAGGTTTTGAACTTGAGTTGATATTGTAATGGTTGAGACTTTTAGGAGTGTTTGGGTAGTATGAATGCATTTTGCATGTGGGATGGACATGAATCTTTGAGGGCCTTATGAAAATTATATATTTTACACTTGTTCTGTTTCTGAGCATTCTTTGTTTAAGGGCATTGAAACTTCATCAAGCATTACTTCACAGAGGTGATTTTTTTAGAAGATTAAATACCATTTTGGTACTAAACAATATATTTTAAAATTGAAAGTTTACATTCTTATAGCAAAAATCTCTTTTCTTTGCACTTACAAATCCAGCAAGTTTTAGTGAATCATATCTGATATACTGTTGGTAATACTGTGCTAGACACAAGTGTGACAGATGAAATACATTACTTCATACTGTATGTCATAACTTTCTTCTGCAGAAGTAGCAGTTCCTGAAGAATTAATAATGAAACCAACTTTTTCAGGGCTTTAAACTGACTTTAACTGCTCTGTGCCTCATCTTTATTTTTGGTTAAAACCTCCTCTCATTACTGGAACTGACTGACTTGGCCTGTGTGTGTGTGTGTGTATGTGTTGGAGTCTTGCTCTGTCGCCAGGCTAGAGTGCAGTAGTGTGATCTCGGCTCACTTCAGCCTCCACTTCCTGGGTTCAAGCAATTCTCCTACCTCAGCCTCCTGAGTAGCTGGGACTACAGGCGTGTGCCAACACACCCAGCTAATTTTTCTATTTTTAGTAGAACTGGGTTTCACCATGTTGGCTAGAATGGCCTCAATCTCTTGACCTCGTGATCAACTGGCCTTGGCATCCCAAAGTGCTGGGATTACAGGCATGTACCACCACACCCGGCCTCGCCCTTTTTTATTATTTAAATTTTGAGGGATTTCTTACATTGTGAAGGTTTTGTCCAAAGTCATTCAACTAGTAAATAATCAGTATTGTATGAGGGGATGATAATTTAGTGTTGTTATGCATAATATATAATAAGATCCTGATTAAAAGATGTTAGGAACATTTATGACCTTTTCTAAGAGGGTCCGGGCTCTTGTGCTTATTGCTTTTTCTTTCTCCTTTTTTTTTGAATATTACTTTAAGTTCTGGGATACATGTGCAGAATGTGCAGGTTTGTTACATAAGTATCTTTCTCCTTTTTACCATATGGTTCCCCCCCCATTTAAAGTTTTTTTTTTTAATTTTTAATTTTTTGTAGAGATGGAGGTCTTGCCATATTGCCCAGGCTGTTCTCAAACTCCTGACCTCAAGCAGTCTTCCCACCTTGGCCTTCCAAAATTCTGAGATTATAGGCACAAGCCACCATATCCACCCTTCTTCCATGTTTTATGTCACGTGCTCCCAGTTTACTGCTTTCATCTTAAGGGGCTTCACACTAGCAAACAATCCCCTTATGGTTAAAAATACCATATTGGGGCCAGGCGCGGTGGCTCAAGCCTGTAATCCTAGCACTTTGGGAGGCCGATGTGGGCGGATCACGAGGTCAAGAGATCAAGACCATCCTGGCCAACATGGTGAAACCCCATCTCTACTAAAAATACAAAGATTAGCTGGACGTGGTGGCGTGTGCCTGTAGTCACAGCTACTCTGGAGGCTGAGGCAGGAGAATTGCTTGAACCTGGGAGTCGGAGGTTGCAGTGAGCTGAGATTGTGCCACTGCACTCCAACCTGGCAACAGAGTGAGACTCTGTCTAAAAAAAAAAAAAAAAAAAAAAAAAAAAAAGTCATATTGGTAAGCTTGATGGAATCGAATTACTTTATACTGTATGTTGTAACCACCTTCTGCAAAAGTAGCAGTTCCTAAAGCATTAACAGTGCAGCCAACTTTTTCCGGGCTTTAAGCTGACTTTAACTTATGACTTTACCTCTTTTGCCACCCCTACACCCCATCTATAACATGAATTGTGCATAGCATGAAAAAGACCTGAAGTAGATTCATATTCAGTGTTCAGCTTTAGTATTAGAAATATTTTGAGTACTGCTTGTTTTTTCGTGTGTGGTTTTTTTTCCATTTCCCAGCCATGTTTGAGATGACTGAACTTGCCAGATAAATAATGTGTAACTACATTTAATATGTTTTATTTAATATAGTTTGTGTCCCGGGATAACTTTTAAAATTTTATAGATACAGAAGTGATTCTGAATAATACTGTAGGGGTTTGATGTTTGAAAAGATTTAATATGAGAGGAACTAGCATTTAATACATTTATTAAAATAGAGTTTTTTTTAAATAATCAAATATTTAGATTGCTAAATTCTCCAGACCCAAGCCTAGCTAGATATTCTTCTTAAAAATGCAGGTGATATTTTTCCTTATGTATAAATCCACTCTTGGAGGGTTTTTGTTTTTTACAGATGCAGCTGATAACACTGAATTGATTTCTTTGAAAGAACTATTGACTTATAGATAAATCTTTTAAATACTTCATGCAGTGAAAATAGCTGTGTATTTGCATTTATATCTAATTGTTCCATTCTTGAAAATTAGGTTTTTCCATTTAGAAGTACTGTGTTAGGAGTAAGGAATCAATCTTTTATAATTTCTTTTTGTAGAGTTACTGTTACTTATTTGCTTCGTGTTGAAAGATCATTTATATTGAGTATTAAAAGATTTTTTTCCTCTTATTAAAAAATGATTGGGTAGGGGATACATGGGTCATGGGCGTACATATTCTATCTTAGTCTGCAGTGAGTGTTCATTCCATAGTGTCTTCTGTGTTCTTGATGTCAGCGATACAGTGTCAAACAAAGTCATGGACCTTACATTCTAGCCAAGAGGAACAGTCAGTAAACAAAATAGTAAATACACAAATTAAATTCAGGTAGTGTTATGAAGAAAAATTTTGCTCATTTCTGAATAATGAAGGAGGAACCATCCATGTTATAATCTTAGGGGAAAGTTTACTAAGCAGAGGGACCAGCAAATACAAAGGCTCTAAAAAGATAGCATTTTTGGCATTTTTGACATGCCAAAAGATGACTGGGGTTAAATCTTCATGGTGATGGAGAGGGGTAGGAGATGGTTAAAGGGGATGCAAAGCTAGATCATGTAGGATCTCCTGTGATGGGTATTTGCAAGAAATAAAAGTAGTTGACATTCTTTAGAGGATTTTAAGTAGGTGGAGGTTATAAACAGTGTGATTTATTTATTTACTTATTTATTTATTTTTGAGATGGAGTCTCACTCTTGTTGTCCAGGCTATAGTGCAGTGGCACAATCTTGGCTCACTGCAACCTCCGCCTCCCGGGTTCAAGTGTTTCTCCTGCCTCAGCCTCCTGAATAGCTGGGATTACAGGCATGCACCACCACGCTCAGGTAATTTTTTATTTTAAGTAGAGACAGGGTTTCTCCATGTTGGTCAGGCTGGTCTTGAACTCCCGACCTCAGGTGATTTGCCTGCCTCAGCCTCCCAAAGTGCTGGGATTACAGGTGTGAGCCACTGCGCCTGGCCATGATTTATATTTTTAAAAGATGATTCTGGCTGCTGTGCAGAGAACACACTGTATGGGGCAAAAAGTGAAAGAAGAGAGACCAGAATATTGCAGTGTTGGAGGTGACACTGGACTTACTTGTCAGGGTGAGGATACTTTTTGGAGGTTTGCTATTGAAGTAGATGTGATAGATGAGGAAAAGAAACAAGGAGAACCCTATTGCCCAAGCAGTCGGGGTTCAATTATGGTACTGTTAACTGATAAGACTGTAGAGGAAACAGGTTTAAGTGGAAAAAATAAAAAATTTTGTTTTGGAATATGTTAGGTTTGAGTCTAGTGTATATTAGGGCTTTGCAGATCATACTACATAGGTTGTCAGCAGCCATACCATCTGCTTAGAAGTTATTTCTCATTGGATGTCATTACATTAATTTTTAACCATCCATTCTTTTTCTTTTCCAAGCTGAATGCTCTAGTTGCAACTAAAATTCTTTGGTCACAATTAAGATGCCTATAAAATCTCTACTAGCCATCATCTTTAAAGGAAACATAATTCTGAATTTTATAGTACAATAAACTTGATTATTCAGACATGGATTATTTTTTCATCTATGGTTGTCCTTGGCCTTTGCTTTTATTAACACCTGTTCTGTGCTTGTAATGCCAGCTACTCTGTAGGCTGACTCAGGAGGATCATTTGAGGCCAGGAATTTGAGATCAGCCTCACTAACATAATAAGACCCTGTCTCTTTTTAAAAAAAAAAAAAAAAGCGGAGCAGGGGTGCTGGGCATGGTGGCTCAAGCCTGTAATTCCAGCACTTCGGGAGGCTGAGGTGGGCAGATCACTTGAGGTCAGAAGTTCTAGACTAGCCTGGTGAACATGGTGAAACCCTATCTCTACTAAAAATACAAAAATTAGCTGGTGTTGTGGCATGCTCTTGTGGTCCTAGCTATTTGGAAGACTGAGACAGGAGAATCGCTTGAATTTGGGAGGTGAGCTGAGGTCATGCCACTGCACTCCAGTTGGGGTGACAGAGCAAGACTCCATCTTTAGGAAAAAAAAAAACAAAGGTGGGCATGATGGCATGCTCCTGTAGTCCTAGCTACTTGGAAGGCTGAGGCAGGAGTATCTCTTGAGTCCAGGAGGCCAAGGGCTGCAGTAAACTATGGTTACATCACTGCATTCCAGCCTAAGTGACAGCAAGATTCTGCCTTAAAAACAAAAACCTTCTGCCTTCTCTTGGGCTAATTTCATTGCTTTTTTGTAAAATAGTGATTGTTGTCTTGCTAATCGCTAGCATTTCTGTGAAAGGTTTGGTATAGGAAGTTGAAATACATGGATAAAGTTTTTATTAACTGTGAATTTTAGTCACTTTATCCTAGTGTCCCACTAATTGGATTGAATTTGAGAGTAGATGAGAGCAGATTTTTTTTCCCCCATTCAAAGTCAAAGAGAGCAGATTTAAAATTTTTTATGGAGTCTTTGACCTCTTTCTAGGAAAATCCTACATAATTCCAGAAGTTTCATCTGGAGGAAATGAAAAAATCTTTGGTAGACTAGTAAAATTTCAAATTGTGACAGTACTCTTGATAAGTAATTCTTTTTATGAAATATCATAAAGAGCTTTAAAAGTTTATCTTGTTCAAGTAGCAACATACTAATACAGTGTAAATAAACATCATATGGCCTGTTTTTTCATTAGTGAAAAAGTTGATACTTTAAATTTCTCTAACAATACATTCTATAGTTAATGCTTAAATATTATCAGAGAACATGAGATTGAGAAATTTAAGTAGATACAGAATTTCTTTTGCTTGTTTTTATAGCATATTTTAGGTATTCTTAGAATTATAGTTAAGTCTGTGTGCCACTTTAGTCAAGTAAAGAACCGCATGTTATGACTTATTTAACATGTCTTTAATTGCAATCTCAAAAATAATTAGACAAACGGTGCTGCTTAAGATAAGACGTTAGAGAGGTTATTGGGTTTTCAAATGTGTATAAATACAAATGTAAACATTTATAAAAAATAGATTACTAATTATCAGGCATATCACTTTATTCAATAATGAGGAAGTGCAAAAATTGCTCCATATGAACATGTTCATGTGTAATAAAGTACAGAACACTGGAACTTGAAATGACCATAGTTAAAGAGTATACAATCTAAAAATATTTTATCATGACCCACCTACTAGAAGACCTTAGAATAGTTACTTTTACGCTTTTCTTTTTAAAAGGAAATTGCCAAGTGTTAGGAAACAGTTTGTAAGAGATGTCTTTGATAATTAAACATCAGCTTGTATTCTGGTTTCTTTTCTTGAGACAGAATCTTGCTCTGTCACCCAGGCTGGAGTGCAGTGGCGTGATCTTGGCTCACTGCAACCCCCACCTCTTAGGTTCAAGTGATTCTCCTGCCTCAGCCTCCCAAGTAGCTGAGATTAAGGTGCATGCTACCACACCTGGCTAATTTTTGTATTTTTTAGTAGAGACAGGATTTCACCATGTTGGCCAGGCTGGTCTCAAACTCCTGACCTCAGGTGATGCACCCATCTTGGCCTCCCTTATAGGTGTGAACCACCATGCCCAGCCTGGTTTTTTGTTGTTGTTATTTTTTTTAAATTCTAGTTCCCTGGTCTGTCTAGTCAGCTAAATTTCTTACCCTTTGTGTACTTCTGTGTAATTTTAATTGAAGTTTAGAATAATGTTATGGAAGACAGAGAATTTTTCAGTGATCTTCAGAAATAGATTCTCAACTTTTAACCACCAAGTTTGGAACTAAAAAGTTTCTGTTCATTTTTAACTGTATTCAGTTAACAGTGATTAAATGGGGTTTTGCTCTTGTGCTGATTTTATTATCTGATCAGTAATCCAATGTGAAAAATGAATATTTTTAAATTGAACTAAATTATATATTTGAGAAAAGAGTACAGATTTCTAAGACATGGTAGTCCGGGAAGACATTTTCCCTTTAGTGAAGCAAAGTTCTAAATTCTAGGTTGAAGAGCTATTTGGTTTTAAGTTGTATATTTTATGTAAGAATATCAGATACATATTTATATATGTACATAAATACTTATAAATATATGTATATAAATATATAAAGATTCCTTGCTTTAAAATTGCCCCTTTTCCCTGAAAAAATTCTTAATGTGTAAACTTACACAAAGCAAAATATTTTATTTGAAGATACGTATTACAGTAAAAAGGTATCCTTTGAAGGCTGAAAGCTAAACTTTAACTTTTTTTCAACTTTGTCGGGCTCAGACCTTTTGGTTGCTCTGCCCTCTACCAAAAGTGCTACTTGAAACTTAGAGTTTCTGAGAAATCTTTGAAGTAGATTTGATACAAGATATGTAAAGTGATTTGCAATGCCTTGTTGAAAGACAGGACATAGGGAAAGTTTTTAAGTTAAAATTATACATGCTATGAAAATCTGAAAACTATTTTTAAACTGATTTTTCTTGACTTTTTAAAAACCTGAACTAATATTATACTATACTGCTTTACTCATCACTGCTTTGGATTTTAATTGCTACACAACACACCTATTACAACCATCCCTCATGATGACAGTTTCCTTAGTAGTTATTGAAATTGTACTGATTCTATAAAATATGCTTAAGATGGCCTCTTCACATTAGCTAGCAATTTCAAGGAAAAATATTTATCAAATAGTACTTTTAAAATAAGCAAAAACAGTTCTATGAAATGCAGTTTATTTGATCTAGAGTGTGAATGAGTTGCAAGGACTGATGTATATATTAGAAATAAACTGTTGAGCAAAATGCTGAAGAGGTATATTTTAAATAATAGCTCTTTTTTTATAGCTATAAACAAATTATATATAAATGTTGGTGGTACCAGAGCACTGAAAATAAAACTTGTTTGTGATAAACTTCATCCCTGGTTCTCTATCCTAAAATGTAACTGAATCATAATAAAGTGCTATTCATCTGCAGGTGCATTGCTTCTACTTAGTTAAAAGATGGTTGAAAGGACAGGAATTAGTAGCATGTTGTATTAGCCTTTTGTAGTGTATTTTGTCCTAAGCATCTTAATTTCCCTGTTTTGAATGCTAAGTAGCAAGGGTCTTGGTTTAGAACTAATACCCATCATGCATGTAAACGGTATGAAAGAGCTGCTTAGTAAGTTAACACAAAGTGTTCTTGTGTCAGTCCTTGTGGAAATAGATACAATACAAACATTACAGCTGAACTCACGGCAAACTCCATTAAGTAAAAACCTGGCCTCATTGTTCAGAAAAAAGTTTGAATAGAATACAAGCTCATTTTGTTGAATGTAATGTCAGGCTTTTAGGGACTGTATTGAAGGATACGGTTTTGTTAAGTTGAGACCAATTCATTAAGTTTTATTGCCTGGTGAGAAGCAGCAATACTTTATTGTAAGACTTCATCAAATATTCATGGTTAAAGAGAAGTAGTAAATGTATTCAATCAAGTGGTCTTTTGGGATTTTGAAAAGGATTATGAAGTCTGCTCAGCTGATAACGTTGCTCGAGGTTGTTTAACAAGGGTAATTTTAATCTCTGAGTTTAGTTTTGTTGTCCAGTCTTGACTCTTTTTTTACTGTCACAAATCCAGGTCTATAAGAATTGTATCACATTCTAAGGGTGAAAGAATGATATCCATTCATATAATTTATGTTATTTTCTAAGTAGGTATATTTTTAAATTATCATCTTAGTTTGAGTTTGGCATATGAGGGAATTGTGACCCATCTACTTGTTCATTGTGAGATTGCTATTTAGTCAGACTCTAGCCTCACCTCACTACTGCTGGTGATCTTTTCATGTCTTGGATAATATGATGTCTGTGACACATATAAGATAATAAGCAACCTTTTGCCTTGGCCAGTTCAGATTATCATGAAGGGATATAGTCAGCATTTTCTACATAACAGAAACGTCAATAGCATCGCCTTTATTATTGTAGTTGGTATCAGGCTACCTGCCCACCTGCCTTCTCTTACTTTTATGTTATGCTCATCTCAGTTTTGTGTGATGCTAGTTTGTGCACAGGAAGCTCATCCTTTTCCAGTTCAGTGTGTGTTTGCTTCTTTAGTTTTCAACCAAAGTTTTGTAATTTGTGTTGGTTTTGTCAGTTTTAAAGAAATTAACCATATTCAATTTAAAGTTGAATTTGTTATTAATTTTTTATGTCCTTTATCCTCCATTCTTTAGGCAGATGATGTTGAGGGCAAAATTAGACAAATTATTCCACCTGGATTTTGTACAAACACGAATGATTTTCTTTCTTTACTGGAAAAAGAAGTTGATTTCAAGCCATTTGGAACCTTACTTCATACCTACTCAGTTCTCAGTCCAACAGGAGGAGAAAACTTTACCTTTCAGATATATAAGGTAAAGATAAATCTAAATATTTCTTGTATAAAGTTATTCTATTTGTCTGAAGCCTGTATGTAGTTTTGTTATTTTCAGTGATTTATTCTAACTGCAGTAAACAAGTTTTTATCACATTATAAACACAGATCTATTTTGTGTGTGTGTGTGTGTGTGTGTGTGTGTCTGTGTCCACATCTTAATCTGAGACTTCTAAACATTTTCCCACAGGATAATTTAGTGTTCTGCAGACTTTCACTTACCTTTGTGATGAGTTTCACCTGACTTTTCCTGGCTTTTTCCCTAGGCTGACATGACATGTAGAGGCTTTCGAGAATATCATGAAAGGCTTCAGACCTTTTTGATGTGGTTTATTGAAACTGCTAGCTTTATTGACGTGGATGATGAAAGATGGCACTACTTTCTAGTGTAAGTACAGTTCTAAAGCAACAGTAGACCTTATTACCTCCACAAAGCCAGCATTTTAATTGTGGCAGCCCAATTATTGGGACAGTATAATGATATTTTTCCCAGGAAAGAAAAACTATTGTTTATGAGGCTTGAGTTTTCCTTCATTATGCTTTGGGAGACCTTGAGAATAGAGCTGAATTAAATGCTGTTGTCCGTTAGGGCCCTGAATGTAGGCTTAAACAGTAAAATGAGCTTTGCCTGTGTTTTCTTTTACTTGCCACCTATTCATCTTTATAATAGGCAAGTGCACTGAAGTGATGTAAAGAGGTCTGATTTATCCAAGTTGCTGCACACCAATTAAGTGAATTGTACATTCAGAACATAGCAGGTGTACCCATTGGGCCCTCACAGAGTAGCTTGCTGACACTGAAAATTCAGTCAGAGAATGGAAAAGAAAATGGACACTGCATGGGAGCGCGACTGTAATTGACCTGCTTGGCTTTCTGTTTTATCTGCAGATTTGAGAAGTATAATAAGGATGGAGCTACGCTCTTTGCGACCGTAGGCTACATGACAGTCTATAATTACTATGTGTACCCAGACAAAACCCGGCCACGTGTAAGGTAATTGGCAGTATAACACGTGCCTTGTCTTTTATTTCAGAAGAAGGAACTGCTGAAGTTTCCAGTACTTGTTATAATAGTGTTGATTTGTTTTAAAAAAAAAATCACTATTATTCATTGGATATGTACTGATTTATTTCATTGTTCCCTTTGAAACAGTAGAAGATTAAACTAATTTTGAGTATCTTGATAATTTTTGGGTTATCTCAAAGGTAGATTGAAAAAAGATCACACAAACTTGAAAGTGTTTGTAATAGTATAGTGATTTGTAAGTTTTAAACTGGTCGTGTGATGACATTTTAATTTTAAAATAATTTCTTTACTATAGTCAGATGCTGATTTTGACTCCATTTCAAGGTCAAGGCCATGGTGCTCAGCTTCTTGAAACAGTTCATAGATACTACACTGAATTTCCTACAGTTCTTGATATTACAGGTATGTAAAATTTGATTTGTCACTGAAAGAGCCTTTCTAAAAATCTCTTCTTACTGATTTATTTTTGTCAGAAATACCTATTTTAAACAGCAGCATTTTTCTAGGGTGCTTTTGGAACTATCTAAAGATGGCTTAAGTTTATATTTTGGATCATAAGCCTTTGTGGGGATTGGGTTATATCCCTAACTGTAAAGTGTTTAATGGAACAAATTGAAGATAATGAGCTAAATATATATGGGGAAATCTTGGTCAGGCATAAATACATTGAAAGTATGGTATAACTTAACTTTTCCCTTTATTTGGCAAACAGTTGCATTATTTAGAGGCAACCTCTGCTTTAATTTACATGTAGGGGCAGAATATTCTAAACTTTACTGAGAAAAAAAAGACAAGGTAAATAAATACTTCATGAATAGAATCCACATTTCCTAGAGGGTGTCTTTTAGATTCCTAAAATGCATGCCCTCACATCAGTAGTAGATAAGGTGAAATGTAGGTCTATTTGTTTGGGAAATGTCTTTCAGTATGGATTAGCCATAGAAGTAGTATTATGAATAGAATGCTTAGGAGAAGGAAAGACAACTTACTCGACTGGACTCTTTAAAAGGAGAAGGCATTATTAGATGGAGTTTCAAATGATAGTATGTTAAAGTGTGAGCCACCAAAAAACAAAACGGCCCAAGGAACATTTTTGTTTTGTTATTTTCTAACTTCCAAATTTGTTGTTCATAAAATTGCTGATTAAACTGAAAGGTACCTTTTTCTTTTCATGAAAAATACTTTACCAGATAGTTACATGCAAATTGGTATTAAAATTTATTAATCTTACTAGTTTGAGTTTGGATACATCTTTGTTACAAGCTATAATATTTAACATTCACTTTTGTTTAAAGACACCACCTCCCTCTCCCCCTACAAAAAATCCAAAAAACTGAATGTGAGACTAGCAGCTACATAAACAGGGTAGTAAGCAGATTGTTTCCTCCTTTTTTATACAGACTAGTAATCCATGGTAAATAAAATTGAAGTTGCTTCAAAACAGTGATCTGTAGAAAAATAAACTGGAGGGGGAAGGCATGTTGTTTTTAAAAGGGAGTTCCACATTTATAGAGGTGAATTATCTTTTCATCTCACTTTCCTGCTACTGTTAAATGGGTTGGAAACTCAGGAGATATAAGTAGTTACTAAAGTTAGTTTATAACAAAAGTTACAAATTGTTTAAGTGACAACTTCATTAGCTTAGTGACTTATAAAATTGTAGAAACATAATACAGACTATGTCACTTCTTTCAGTTGAGCTGAAAATTGTTTAGCTTTTATTAACTTATAGAGTGTAGACTTGGTGTTACATGAAGGAACATTTTTGGCGATTTTAATGTGGAGTTCACATAAGTATTCTTTGTCTGCTCTAGTGGGTAATGTGCCAGCAGGAGTTGTTTCTCGAAGCCTCTTAACTACTTTCTTCTGTCTACTCCAACCAATAAAGTCCTTGATACTTAGCACCAATTAGCAGATAAAGAATTTTATTTCTTAAATCTCAGTGAAGAGTCATCAGTAATGGTAGCCTTTATTCATTGGTGTTATTCATTAGAAACTGAAGTCGCTAAAAAGAAAAGACTAAACATGCTAAAGGACTTCTGAATTTGACAACTGGGTATTGGCCTTTATTTTCAGCATTAACATTTCTCAGCATTTAAAAATACTAAAAATGCCTTATCAGCTGTTCTCATTAAAATATTTATTTCTCCTAGATTTCCATATCTAGTCCTTAAAAAAACAAAACAAACTGGAGATTTTTTCTACTCTTCCATCATTTAGTGCCTATTCCTCCGTTATTTTGTGTGTTTTTTAGCTTTGTGGTTCTTTTGCAGGCTCTCAATCTCTCTTTGCAATCCAGAATATTTTTTATATTGAGCTGGCCTTTTTCTTACTTGGCATATAGCTAGATCTAATAATAATTGAAACTTCCCATAGATGGCCTGAGTTGATTACTTCTGATGGATAAGTGTTTGTGGTATAATTACCACCCATTTTCATTTTTTTTGCACTCAATTTTAAGGCAAAATACTGGCAGACAATTCCTTATATACCATCTGCCTTTTGAGGATGTCATTCTCTTAAGGTATACAGCATTTGAATACATCTCAGTTTATAACTTTATACATAGAGTCAATTATTTGTTTCCTCTGGACTTCTGAAAGGAGTTGCATTTGGCAATAGAAATCAATTCTGGGCTAGAATACATGTAGTATTATTTATCATTAGTACATTAAGAGCTAATTATATTTGTCCTCTAAATGTCCTTTATTGTTCTGGGATGTGCCATATAGCTTTTTAGAATATTATGTGAATTGTTTATACTTAGATGATTGTGCTGTTATCTCATTTCTCTTTAGCATATGATTTTTCTATCATTTATATGGAGAAGCTTTTTTTTTTTTTTTTTTTTTTTTTTTTTTTTCATTTTGTTGCTCTTTTGCCAGGCTGGAGTGCAGTGGTGCGATCTCAGCTCACTGCAACCTCCACCTCCTGGGTTCAAGCAATTCTCCTGCCTCAGCCTCCCCAGTAGCTGGGACTATAAGTGCATGCCACCACGCCCGGCTAATATTTGTATTTTTTTTTAGTAGAGATGGGGCTTCACCATGTTAACCAGGATGGTCTCAGTCTCTTTACCTTGTGATCTGCCCGTCTCTGCCTCCCAAAATGCTGGGATTACAGGTGTGAGCCACCATGCCCAGCTCAGAGAAGCTTTTAAACAATGATTGCTAGATGATGTATTAAATTTGGAAAAAACTCAGTTTTTGATCCTGCATATCATAGATTTAAATTCAAGAAAATTTTATGTTTAAATACATTGCTTATCTTTGTAGCACAGAAACAAAGGAATTGAAAGATGTCATAAATTACCGGGTGTCATCATTTTAAGTTCGTTTCAGACCAACACTTTCAAAGAGCTTAAAGAATGAGTGGTGACTTGGTTCCTTATATTCAGTCTATAATGGCTTATTTAAAACTGGAAATTTCTTGCATTGTTTTTTGATTTATGTGAAAATTTCAGGTAAGAATGTGGCTGGGTGCAGTGGCTCACGCCTATAATCCCAGCACTTTGGGAGGCCAAGGCGGGCAGATCACAAGGTCAAGAAATTGAAACCAACCCTGTCTCTACTAAAAATACAAAAATTAGCTGGGCATGGTGTCGTGCGCCTGTAATCCCAGCTACTCCGGAGGCTGAGGCAGGAGAATTGCTTGAACCGGGACCCAGGAGGCGGAGGTTGCAGTGAGCCAAGATCGTGCCACTGCACTCTAGCCTGGGCTACAGAGCAAAATTGCTAAAAGTGACCACATAACTGGAAGTAAATCACTGCCCAGCAATTGCATAGCATTTCACAGGTTTAAATAAAATATTGGTTGGCTGCTTATTTGTTATTTTCATCCCCTATTCCTTCCTGACTCCATTGTTAAGCAAAATTATTGGCATAAAAGGGGCTTTTAATACCCATTTTTAGACTGCATTCTAGCCTGGGCAATAAAACAAGAATCCCATTCTGTCTCCCTCTTTCTCTTTCTCTTTCTTTCTCTCTTTCATCCTTTTTTTCTTTCTTTTGTTGTTTCTTTCTTTCTTTCGCCTTGTCTCTCTTTTTCTAAATAAATAAATAAATAAAAATAAAGGAAGTAAGGAAGAGCTTCTCCTCCAAATACTCCCACATCATTTGGGGCAATTACAAGATTCTAGAAAACATGGAAAACCTACATTGTGTACCTTTTTGGATGTATGATTATAAGAAAACAAATCTCTTTTATTAACTCATAGAAAGACTAAGAGGAAAGGATCCTAGGTAACATGTTCTTTTACTTCCCTATTTTATTTATTTATTTATTTATTTATTTATTTATTTATATGGAGTCTCACTCTGTTGCCCAGGCTGGAGTGCAGTGGCACAATCTCGGCTCACTGCAACCTCCACCTCCCAGGTTCAAACGATTCTTTTAAAAGACACCACGTGTGCTGTGTAGTCAGCTAAGACATATAGTTGGGCCTCGAGAAGCCATCATGAAGCAGAGGCTGGGTTTTTAGAGGCCGATGAGAGGCAGGATCTGGGCCAGGAGAGGCCAACTTGAGAAGCATTTGGGTTTTCAGAGGCCACCGGGAGGCAGTAGGTGGGCCTAGAGAGGCTGACTTGAGGAAGTTTTTGGCCTGGAGACACCATTCCGGGACAAAAGCTGCACCTGGGGATGCTATTGTGAGGCATAAGCTTTGCGTAGAGAGGCCAGTGTGAGGCAGGACCTGGGCCTATCCAGGCTGCCAGGGGACAGGCAGCAACCTAGCTGGGGAAGGTTGCCATGAGGCAAAAGCTGGGTCTGGAAAGGCCCCTGTGAGGCACGAGCTTGGCCTAAAGAGGCCATTGGGTAGCAGGAACTGGGCGTGCAGAGGCTGCCAAAAGGCAAGGAGCTTGGCTCGGTGGGGCCATGGTGAGGCAGATGCTGGGCACGAAGAGTCTGCTGTGAGGCAGAGGTTAGGCCTGTAGAGGCAGATGGGAGCCAGGAGCTGGGCCTGGGGAGACTGCCAGCCTGCAGTAGCTTTGCCTGGGGAGGCTACCAAGAGGCATGAGCTGGGCCTAAAGAGCCCAGTGAGGCAAGTGCTCAGCCTGGAGTGGCCAACTTCAGGAAGATTCCAGCCTGGAGAGCATGTCAGGGGCAGGAGCTGGGCCTGTCAAGGCTGCTGAAAGGCAGGAGCTTGGACTGCGGGCGCTGCAATGAGGCAGATGCTGGGCCTGGAGAGTCTGCTGTGAGGCAGAGTTTGGGCCCGTAGAGGCCGATAGAGGCAGGATTTGGATGTGGAATGGCAGACTTGAGAAAGTTGTCTGGTGAGGCCACCAGGATGCAGGAACTGGGCCTGAAGAGGCCACCGAGAGGCATGAGCTGTGCCTAAAGAGGCCAGTGAGAGGCAGGAGCTGTGCCTACAAAGGCCAACTTGAGGAAGTTTTGGGCCTGGACAGCCTGTCGGGGGACAGGAGCTGGGCCTACAGAGGCCACCGTGAGCTGGGCCTAATGAGGTTAGTATGAGGCAGGACCTGGGTCTGTCGAGACTGCGGAGGCAGGTAGAAACTTGTTCAGGGAAGACTTCCATGAGGCAAAAGCTGGGCCTGGAGAGTCCACTGGGAGATAAGAGCTGGGCTGGAGAGGCCACTGTCACTCAGGAGCTGGGCCTGTCCAAGCCACTGGGAGGCTGAAGGTGGGCCTTGAGAGCTTGACTTGAGGCATTTTTGGCCCTAAAAAGGCCACCAAGAGTTAGGCAGGAGCTGAGCCAAAAGGGGTTGTTGTGAGGCAGGTGCTGGCCCTCTAGGCACAGCTAGGAGGAAGAGCTCGGCCTTGAGAGGCTGACTTGTGGACACTCTGGGCCCAGATAAGCCACCCAGAGGCAGAAGCTGGGACTAAAGAGGCCATTGTAAGGGAGGAGCTGGGCCTGCACAAGCTGCTGGGAGGCAGAAGTTGGGCCTCAAGAGGCCACTGTAAAACAGGAGCTGGGTCTTGGAAGGTGGTCATGAAGCAAAAGCTGGCCCTTGAGAGGCCGATGAGAGGCAGGAGCTGGGCCCAGTGAGGTTGACTTGAGGATGTTCTGGGCCTGGAGAGAAGGCTAGGAGGCAGGAGCTGGGCCTAAAGAGGCCATTGTAATGATGAACCTGGGTCTGTGGAGGCTGCCGTGAGGCAGTAGCCTCATCTGCAAAGACTACCATGAGGTAGGGTATGGACCTAAATAGACCATTGTGAGCCATGAGCTTGGCCTGTAGAGGCCAACTGGAAAAAGTTCTGGGCCTGGAGAGGCTGCCGGCAGGCAGGAGTGGAGCCAAAAATTCAAGCACATTGCATTTATTGGGCACTTTATTTCCACTGTTACATTGTAATATATAATGAAATAATTATAGAACTCACCATAACGTAGAATTAGTAGGCATGTTAAGCTTGTTTTCCTGAGACTAGATGGTCCCATCTGAGTGTGATGGGAGAAAATGACAGATCATCTGGCATTAGATTCTCACAGGGACCACGCAACCTTGATCCCTCACATGCCTAGTTCCCAATAGGGTTCATGCTCCTAAGAGAATCTAATGCTGCTGCTGATCTGAGAGAAGGCAGAGGTCAAGCGGGAATGTGAGCAACAGGGAGTGGCTGTAAATACAGATGAAGCTTCCCTCACTAGACACCACTCATCTCCTGCTGGGTGGCTCCTTACTGCTCCATGGCTCAGGGATTGGGAACCCCTACTGAAGTGCATCCAAAAGGACCCTTTCCATACCAGTCATTATAGTGGTCAAGTGCAGCAACCACTTTGCTCCCAAAGCATGTGCCTGAGCTGGCATTTCATCACAATCAACAGTAAGTGGTAGCTTGAGTAACTTCCCAAAAATCACCAGCATCCCATTTCCCATTAGCAAGGAGTTCAGTACTGCCCCTTGGATAACCAAACCTATGCCCAAATCCCATTGGCATGGGTCTATTTCCTGGGACCCTTCCTAGCATCAACTCATCTCTGTATTAGAGTCCAATCAGGAGACATAAATGACTCGAAAGTTTAAAGTGCTAAAATAATGCAGAGAATTACTCATTATAACAGGAGAACAGCATAATGAGAGATTGGCTAGCACAAAGCAAAGAGAAATCTAGAGAATATATAGGATTAGCCAAGGTCAGGCATGGTAGCTCATGCCTGCAATTCCAGCAACTTAAGAAGCCAATATAGGAGGATTGCTTGAGGCCAGGAGCTAGAGACCGGCCTGGGCAACACAGCAAGACCCTGTCTCTATCCAAAAAAAGAAAAAAAAATAGCTGGGTGTGGTGGTGTACACTTGTAGTCCCAGCTACTCAGGAAACTGAAGAGGGAGGGTAGTTTGAGCCTGGGAGGTCAAGGTTACAGTGAGTTATGATTATGCCACTATAGTCAAGCCTGGCTGACAGAGCAAGACCCTGTCTCAAAGAACAAAAAAACAAAGACAACCATTTACAGATAGAAAAGAAATAGAGCTAATAAGCTAAGATAAGGAAAGATGTTGAAATGTGACAAATAAAGCAACATGAGGTCTTTTATCTATTTAAAATGATTTTTAAAAATAACATATAATACCATGTGCTGGCAAAGGTACAGTGGAATGGGCACTTTCTTATACTATAGTGGGGTGTTTAAATTGTATATAAGCCTTCCAAGGTAAAGCCTGGCAATTTTTTAAAATAATAGAGACAATATCTTACCATACTGCTGGCTTCAAGCAATCCTCCTGCCTTAGCCTCCCTCCTTAGCCTTAGTGCTGGGATTATAGCTGGGAAGCACCCAAAACCTTGTCAATTTATATCAAGGGCAATGAGAATGTTCATTCACCATGACTCACAGTAATCTCACTTCTGGAAATACCTTGGGAGACAATTCAATCTAAACAAAAGGCCATCTGCACAAACAGTGAAAATCTGGGAGTAATTTAAGACAGAGTGGTTAAATGAAATAAGAAACAGTTATAAGAAATTAAACTGGTATTTATAGGCAACTGGTAAAAGATCAGTTAATGTTAGTGCTAGTTTTTTATTGTTTTGAGACAGGGTCTCACTCTGTCACCCAGGCTGGAGTACAGAGGCCTGAGTATGACTCACTGCAGTCTCAGCCTCCCTGGACCCAAGTATCTAGGACTACAGGCACATGCCACTACACTAGGTTAATTCATGTATTTTTCCATAGGGATGGTGACTCCCTTTGTTACTGCAGCCTGTTTCAGACTCTTGGCCTCAGGCCATCCTCCTGCCTCAGCCTCCCAAGGTGTTGTGATTACTAGTGTGAGCCACCACATCTGGCCAGCTGATACTTTTGCATACTCACATTTCACAGTCAGTCCTCTGGAACCCAAGTATAGGAAAAGTCCAAATATTGGTTGGGCATATTGGCAAACACCTATAGTCTGAGCCATTTGGGAAGCTGAAGTCAGAGGATCACTTGAACCTGGGAGATTATGGCTGCAGTAAGCTGTGATAGCACCACTGCACTCTAGTCTTGACAACAGAGAAAGACCCTGTCTCAGAAAAAAGAAAAAAAAAAAAAAAAGGTTAGAAATTGTAATGAGGTCTGTTGGGGAAAATTCCATAAGCAAAGTATAAATTTGTATTAGGGAGATCCCATAATCGCCAAGGCAGGAGCAAAAGGCCTCAGCCTATTTCCATATAAATAATGAAGAAAGTAATTAGAAATATAACCTAACCGTAGTAGTTATTAGTTATTCATATGTGATTTTAGTTATTCATAGGTGATCTTAATTCTTTTACTAATGCCTCTCAGGTCAGAAGTGTGAACCTGGGTTGTCATTGTGAAATGAATGACACTAAGGCAAGATGCTCTAAACCCTCTGTCACCCGCATAAGGGCTGCTAGAGGGCGCCTCCGCTGTGTGGCAGCGCCAGCGCTGTGAAAGCGCCAAAATGGCGGAGACATCTCCTTCCTGGGGAAGTTTGGTGAAAACTCCGCTTCTCCAGGCTCTTGTGGTAAGGCCTGATGGCTGTCAGATAAGCCTGCAGACATCTGGGGGCTTAACTGTCTCTGTGTGATGCTGTGATTCAGTGGTCACGTTCCACGTCTACTCTTATATTCTACTTCTATACCTGGTTCCTTTTGTTTTAGAAAAGATAATCAGTAATAGTAATATAAATCTTAAATGTTTTAGTTTTTTCTTGATAAGTTTGGAAAACGTGCTGATGCATTATGCTTCTTACCTCAATTCAGGTGCCAGAAATTCCTGAGCCCCTACCTGAATGAAACGTGATGTACTCGATCCTATCACTGTCACACCCTATCTACCCTGCCCCCCGTCTCTGCCACCCCCTACCTACCCTGTCCCCAGATTTGCAACTCAATAAAAGTGAGAACATTGTTCTCTGTGATCTGGGTAGCAGTGGACCCCTGGGCCCAAACTCTCTTTTTCTCTATCTCTGCTTCTTGTGTCTTTTATTTCTACAATTTCTCATCTCTGCATCAGCTGGGAGTGCCTCAGAGAACCCTGTAGGGCTGGACCCTATATAAATTAATGAAGCAAATGGTGATAAATTAGTACAATTGACTTTCTGGAGTTTCTGACAATAAAGGTAAAAATGCAAAACACAGAGACAGAGCATAAAAAAAGAAATTAGGGAAGCATTCTACATGTATAATAGGATGACCCTGGCCATGTTTGTGCAGCAGCAGTATGTCACGACATGACATACTCTGGAGAGAAGTTAACAGATGAGGAAGTTATTAAAAATGATCAGAGGATCAAAATACTGATAGCGATAGTCAAGTAAACCATGAAGAATCTCCTTAACTGATGTCAGAAAAGTGGCACTATTATAGTGTGTGTTGAAGTTCCTGTACAACATTGTTTACTTGCCTTTTGTTTGTTTGTAGAAAATGTATTACTAAAAGTTCTTCTTGCTGTCAAAAGAATATGTGGATTAGAATTGATTCTTCTGGTTTTTTTTACTTTTATCTTCCTGCCATCATCCCACAGCCTTACTTTAGAAATTTTTATTTTTTTTGAAAGTTGAACAAGTGCTTGTTGTAGTGGATCATACCTCTAGGATGGGAGGTGGGGGTGGAAGGGTCACTTGAGGCCAAGAATTTGACAATAGCCTGACCAATAAAGTGAGATCCCATGTCTATGAAAAAATTTAAAAATTAATTGGGTGTCATCAGGAATACCTACAGTCCCAGCTACTCAGGAGGCTGAGGCAGGAGGATCCTTAGCCCAGGAGTTCGAGCCTAAATTGAGCTGTGATTGCACCACTGTACTCCAGCCTAGGTGACAGAGCGAGATCCCATCTCCTAAAACAAAAAAGAAAGAAAGAAAGAAAATAGATCAAGTAGCAAGTTGTATGTGGCTTACTCTGAATATTTCTAAACTAGAAGTTCTAAGTCTTTTGGGGTCTAGCATCCCTTTACATTTTTCAACTTTATATAAGATCTCTCAGACTTTTTCTTTATATAAATAATTATATTAAAGTTAAAAAATGAGACAAAATTTTAAAAATATTTTTATTACATAATAATAAAACCATTACATGTTGATATAACTAATATAAAACAAAAATTTTAAAATATTATTATTCATTACATATTAATAATAAAATTGGCTGGGCATGGTGGCTCGTGCCTATAATCCCAGCACTTTGGGAGGCTGAGGTGGGCGGATCACCTGAGGTCAGGAGTTTGACACTAGCCCTCCACCATGGTAAAACCCTGTCTCTACTAAAAATGCAAAATTAGCCAGGTGTGGTGGCAGGCACCTGTAATCCCAGCTACTCAGGAGGCTGAGGCAGGAGAATTAGTTAAACCTGGGAGGCAGAGATTGCAGTAAGCTGAGATCATGCTATTGCACTCCAGCCTGGGTAACAAGAGTGAAACTCCATCTTAAATAATAATAATAATAAAATCATTACATGTCGATATAATACTGTTTTATTTTTTTGAGATAGAATCTCACCCTTTCACTGAGGCTGGAGTGAAGCAGTGCAATCTCAGTTCACTGCAACCTCTGTCCCCCAGGTTTAAACCATTCTCCTGCTTTCGCCTCTGAAGTAGCTTGGATTACAGGCACCGACCACCATATCTGGCTAATTTTTGTATTTTTTTTTAGTAAAGATGATGTTTTGCCATGTTGGCAAAGCTGGTCTCGAACTCCAGACCTCAGGTAATCCACCCGCCTCATTCTCCCAAAGTGTTGGGATTGCAGGCGTAAGCCACCATGCCCAGCCCAATTAATATATTTTTTAAAACACTGATTAGTCAGGCAACAACACTGGGCAGGGGTCTCTTCATTTCCAGTAATAAAAACCCCACTGCACGGCTCCAGAGTTGCAAGGCTGCAGAGCCAAAAGGCTCTGACTTGAGATTTCATTATTTTATTTGTATTTCTATTTGTATTGTGAGACAAAGTCCTGCTCCATCACCCAGGCTGGAGTGCAGTTGTGCACTCATAGCTCACTGCAGCCTCAACCTCCTGGGCTCACACCATCTTCCTGCCTCAGCTCCCCAGTGCTGGTACTACAGTTGAGTGCCACCATACCTGGCTATTTTTTTTTTAGAAATTTTTTGTAGAGTGAGGAGTCTTGCTTTGTTGCCCAAGCTGGCCTCAAACTCCTGACCTCAAGAGATCTGCCCACCTCAACCTCCTGCATAGCTGAGACTACAAGTACACATCACCATGCCTAGCTACATTTATTTTATTCTATTAAGTTTTGAAAAATATATCTGTAGAGAGGAGGTCTTGCTTCGTTGCCGAGACTGGTTAGCACACTATGACATTAAAAAGGATCCATGATATTTATAATATCTAGTGTTAACATACTATGATGTTAATGAAATACCCATAGTATTTAAATATCTAGTGTTAACACACTAAGATATTAATCAAACATGATATTTATAATATCTAGTGATAATGTGCTATGCTATTAAGAAAATATATGTTAATTACATTATCTAGTGTTAACACACTATGATATTAACGAAATGTCCATGATATTTAAAATATCTGGTGTTAACACACTATGGTATTAATAAAATATCTTTGATATAATCTCTAGAGTTAAAACACAGTGTTAACCCACTATAATATTAATAAAATATATGATTTATATCTAGTGTTCATACACTATATTAACAAAATATCTGATATTGTGATATCTAGTGTTAACAAACTATTATATTAATAAAATATCTGATATTCAAAATATCTAGTGTTAACAAACTATGATGTTAATAAAACATCAATGATATTTATATCTAGTGTTAACACACTGATATTAATAAAATATCCATGATATTCATACCTAATGTTAACACAGTGTTAATATAGTTTAATATTAATGAAATATCTATGATAGTTATAGTATCTAGTATTACCACAGTGTTAAAGTTATTAATATGTGATGTTTATAATATCTAATGATAACACACTATATTAAAAAAAGATATTTATAACATCTAGTGTTAACGCATTATATTAATATCTAGATATTTGATATCCAGTGTTAACACACTAAGATATTAACAATATCTTTGATATTTATATGTAAACAGTGTGAACACACTATATTAATAAAACATACATTATATTTATAATATCTAGTGTTAATACCCAGTGTTAATAATATTCATGAACTATCCATATTTATAATACCTAGTGTTAATACCTATGATATTAATAAAATATCCCTATTTATAATAACCAGTGTTAACACACTATATTAATAAAATACCCATGATATGTATAATATCCAGGGTTAACACACAGTATTAAAACACTATGATATTAACAAAATATCCATGGCATTTATAATATCTAAACACACTAAGATATTAATAAAATATCCATATTTATAATATGTAGTGTTAACATACTATATTATAAAACATAATTATATTTATATCTTTGTAGGATATTATGAATAATGTCACAATGTGTAAACCCACTGTTATATTAGGAGTAATATCTCCCTATTCTATATCACAGTGGGTATACAATGTTTGAGATTATTCTTAGTAACCCACACTACAAATAAACTCACAGGGTGTACACACAGGGTATACACCCACAGTAATATTAAAAGTTTTATCTTTTCCTAGTATATAATGAATAATTTCACAGAGTGTACACCCACTGTGATATTACGAGTAATGTCTCTCTAAAATATTATGAATAATCTGAAAGGGTGTACACCACTAAAATATTAGAAAAAATATCTTCCCAGGATATTACAAATAATATCACAGGGTGTACACACATGTGATACAATGTGCACATACACCCATCGTGACACTAGGAGTAATAGCTCTTTAAAATATACACCCATATCAACCCCAATGATATGGATAGTAATAACACCCTGGCCACTCCTGGATATTACAAACCATATCACAGGGGGGCGCCCACACCTGTGATTCATAGTATCTCTCCCTAAGATATTATGAATAATATCACAGGGTGCACCCAAATACTGTACACATACTTTGATATTACGAGTAATGTCATATGCTGAATATTATGAACAATATCACAAAGTGTTCAAACATTCTCTACACTATGATACTAGGAGTAATATATCTTTAAAATATACACCCATATCAACCAAAAATGATATTAGGAGTAGTATCTCTTTAAAATATACACCCATATCACCCCCTGCAATATGGCAAGTAATATCACATATATATATGGCCGGGCACAGTGGCTCATACCTGTAATCCCAGCACTTTGGGAGGCCAAAGTGGTTGGATCACTTGAGGTCAGGAGTTCAAGACCAGCCTGGCCAACATGGTGAAACTCCCATCTCTACTAAAAATAGAAACCAGCCAGGCATGGTTAGGTCTCCCTGTAGTCCCAGCTACTCCAGATGCTGAGGCAGGAGAATCACTTGAAACCAGGAAGCAGAGGTTGCACCTGGGTGACAGAGACCCTTGTCTTAAAAAAAAGTTACACAATTTTAGAACAGGATGGAAAAGGACAGGACATCTCTTCATTGTAATGATGGAGAAACTAAAGCCCAAACAAATTAGCCTATGGTCATGGATAAGTGGAGGAGTGGGACTCCAAATGCTATTTACACAATTATGTCTCCTATTAAATGAAAATAAAAAGCATCAGTGGAAGATACTAATTAACAAACCCTGAAGACACCACTGGGTTACAAGCTTTTCTGAGGGACCTAGTTTACATTTCATGTTTCTCATTTTGCATTGCCCTGTATTCAAGTCAGCCAGTCATACTGTATTACACCATAAGGCAACTGTCATCTATTTCTCCTTTTGCCTGTCTATCACTATCACCTATAAATGGCAGTCACAAATTTGTAATTCAATTATATCAAGAATAGGCAGTTTGTATAAGACATGATTCTGAAATGCCAGCTTGGGAAAAACAGTGAAGTAGGAATAAGTTTGTGTTTGATGTTCACCTACCTCCACCATACCTTGCCTTGACCCCCTCATGAAGCTTTCCTCCTCATAGATGCCTATCTCTGCCCCAAATTAGAAAAATACAAAGAGGAGAAAATTAATGAGGAAGGTGTGAAATGATGAGTGACCCAGCACAGAACTCTTGTAACTATTCTTTTGACTATCTTAATTCCAGAAGCAGAGGCTAACATGTAAAGTATCTAGAGTCAGTCAGTCATGTGCTCAGTAAACATTTGGCATGTTCTGTCACTTAACTTTCACCACAAATTAACAGATATTAACCTCCCATTTATGGATGAGAAATACAGACTAAGTCAAGTAATTTTCTCAAAGTTATACAAGTGGGTTTTTGTGGGTTTTGTTTTTTTGTTTTTGAGAAAGCCTGCTTTCACTGGGGCTGGAGTTCAGTGGCTTGATTATAGCCCACCACAGCCTTGAGCTCCTGGGCTCATATCATCTTCCCACCTCAGCCTCTTGATTGAGTAGCTAGGACTACAGGTGTGTGCCACCATGCCTGGCTATTTTCGAGATGGTAGTCTTGCTGTGTGGCTCAGGCTGGTCACAAACTTATGCACTCAAGCAATCCTTCCACCTGGGCCTCCCAATGTGCTGAGATTACAGGTGTAGCCACCATGCCCAGCCTTACTCCCTTTTAATGATCCTCAGCTACATTGCTACAAATGCTCAAAGATCGTGGCTGGAAGCAGCGACTCATGCCTGTAATCCCAGCACTTTGGGAGGCTGAAGTGGGCAGATCGCTTGAGCCCAGGAGTTCAAGACCAGCCTGGGAAACATAGCAAAACTCTCTCTACATAGCAAAACTCTCTCTAAAACTACAAAAAAGTAGTGGGGCGTGGTGGTGCACATCTGTGGTCCCAGCTACTTGGGAGACTGAGGAGAGGGAGGGTCACATAAGTCCAGGGAAGTCAAGGATGCAGTGAGCCTGGGCAACGGAGTGAAACCCTGTTTCTAAATAAATAAAAAACAAAGTGGCTTTACAGGTTTTAGAGAAGGACTAACTGTGAAAACGTTCAACCTTTATGTCATTGTTCCATTCCTGCAATGGAATGGATATAGACTGAAAAAAAATACGACACACTGTCATCTGTATTTATAATTTTTGAATTTTTTTTTAAACATGAGTAGAGAAAACCACAAAAGCTTAAACAGAATGCCTGCCTGATAACCAGACTTTATTCACCAATTAAGACTTAGAAATGTGAAATTTTGCCTCAGACTCAGATATCAAGGTGCTTCTTATGTAGCCAGGCATGGTGGCTCATGCCTGTCATCCCAGCACTTTGGGAGGCTGAGGTGGGAGGAATGCTTGAGCCCAGGAGTTCAAGACAAGTCTGGGGAACATGGTGAAACACCTTCTCTACAAAAAAATATAAAAATTAGCTAAGCATGGTGGTATGCACTTGTAGTTCTAGCTACTCAGGAGGCTGAGCTGGGAGGATCACTTGAGCCTGGGAGGTTGTAGCTACAGTGAACTGAGATCATGGCACCACACTCCAGCCTGGGCAAAAGAATGAGACTCTATCTCAAAAAGATAAATAAAATAAAGTGGCTAGAGTGAAAGAGGGACACACTGTCTCCAAAACAAAGTGCTTCTTGTATTTGCCATTTAAATCACTTTAGGAATAAAATTTATCTTTAGTTCGTAATAATTTTCAGTGTTATCTCCAGAAAAACCAGTTGAAAGAAAAACACTGGGTAAGTTTCACACATTCTACAGGTTTATTAATACTATACTGACTCTCTCCAAGCTGCCCAATGGGCCTGGATATCTAATAGCTACCTTCTTAAACTTTATCCGTAAGAGTTTTGGTAAGACTGCAGTACAAAACAAGAAACTTGGTTTCTTTATAGTAACTTCTCATCTAACTTGTCTCTACTTTTCTTTCCGTTGCAATTCTAAAATTGAAGTCAGAATGACTTTAAATTATACAAACCTACAGAAGTGGGAGGATCACTTGAGGGCAGGAGTTAAAAGTCCAGCCAGGGCAACATAGAGAGACCCTGTTTCTACAAAAAAAAATTTAAACTTAGCCAAGCATGGTGGTGGGTGCCTGGAGTCCTAACTACTCAAGAGGAGGAGGCAGGAGAATCACCTGAGCCCACAAGTCTGAGGCTGTAGTGAGCCATGATCGTGCCACTGCACTCCAGCTTAGGTGACAGAGCAAGACTGTCTTTAAAAAGAAAGGAAACCTACCTAATTTTCCCCCACCCCTTATGTACAGTATGTTCCTTCAAATATTTATTAAACACCAAGTATACTACATATTAGGTGCTGGGGATGCAAAGTGATAAAATTCCTAACTTCTAGTTCAAGACTGAGCTACAGTCCAAGAAGTACTTAATAGGTACATTTAATGCTATGAGCAGAGGACAGCAGACAGATATGGGTCTATACCAACTACTGGGTGAGGAGACAGTTGGAGATGTCCCCTGTAAAGCCTGTAAAACCCGGTAAACCAGGGGTCCCCAACACCGCAGGCCATAGACTAGTACCAGCCCATGGCCTGTTAGGAACTGGGCCACACAGCAGGTGAGTGGGGTGCAAGTGGGCATTACCACCTGAGCTCCACCTCCCATCAGATCAGCGGCAGCATTAGATTCTCATAGGAACGTGAACCCTATTGTGAACTGCATGTACAATTCAGATCTAGGTTGCATGTTCCTGAAAATCTAATGCCCGATGATGTAAGGTGGAACAGTTTGATCCTGAAACTATCACCCACCCAACATCTGTCCGTGGAAAAATGGTCTTCCACAAAACCAGTCCCTGGTGCCATAAAGGTTGGGGACAACTGACATAAAGGCAATACAGGAGATAATGTCTGAGTTTTGAAAAGAAAAATAAGATTTCACTATGTTTTATTCCAGATATTTATTTCCCCAGCAAAGGCAAAGAATTCTAAAAGTTCACAGAGGAAATGGCAATTACTGCCATCTGGTAAAGTGGAAAATTGGTCACATCAAACAGAGATTGTATTACACGAAGCTGTAAGGGAAGGGCCTATAATAAAGGCTCTTCAGTGCTATGCTAAGCATTTGACCTTTACTCTTTTAGGAAGGAGGAGCCAAGGAATACTTCCACAGAGAAGAGTAATAATCCTGTATGTTTTAGAAAGGTTAATCTGTTGGTAACACAAGGAATGGAATGCAGTAAAGCGGGAGAGGGCACAGGACTGCAGGCAGCCTAAAACAGGTTAGGGTATTTTGAGTCCAGGTGAGATGAACATCTACTATGACTGTGATGTGACAAGAGTGACAGATGAATTATAAGTACTTCCAGGGTTGACTCAATCTCATAACAAATTGGACACAAGAGGTTGGGTATGGTGACTTACACCTGTAATCTTGGCACTTGGGGAGGCTGAGGCAGGCAGATCACTTGAGATCAGGAGTTTAAAACCAGCTTGGCCAATACGGCAAAATCCCATTTCTACTAAAAATATAAAAATTGGCCAGGTGTGGTGGTGCACACCTGTGATCCCAACTACTCGTGAGGCTGATGCACAAGAATCACTTGAACCCAGGAGGCAGAGGTTGCAGTGAGCCAAGATTGTATCACTGCATTCCAGCCTGGGCAACAGAGAGAGAATCTGTCTCGAAAAAGAAAACAAAACAAAGGACAGAGGAAAAGAGAAAAATCAAATTACTGTTAAGATGATTATGTAGGAAGACAGTGATGACAATAACCAAACTGAGAGGAAAGAAACAGCTAATGCTTGAGGGCAAGGCAAAAAAGAACTTAGATTTGACCATATGGATCACTAGAACTAAAGTGAAAAATTAGACTGACTGAAGTTGGATCATGAAGATAGGTAGCTCAGGGACAGACCGTAGAGGCTTTAAAAAAAAGACCATTGAGAGTGCCTTAAATAGTGGTAGACAGGCAAAAGACTCCTTCCAAAGAAACTAAAAACATGAAAAGAACAGGTCTTAAAGAGTTTTAGAAGTAAAATGATAAGTGCTGCAAGGGTCAAACAGAAATACTAAGTACAACCACTGGATTTGGCAGTCAAAAGGTAACCTTTAAGAAAACCATTTCAGCATACATGTGAGGATTTAAATGAAACTGTAGTGAAATGAGGAACAAATGGAAGATGAGGAAGTGAAGGCAGACAGAAATTTCCAAGAACTTAGGAAGACGGAACAAGAGTATTAACAAAAGCCAGACTCAAGATAAAGGTATTTTTAAAGACGACAGATTTGAGATGCTTCACGTAAAAATCTAGCTTAGTTGAAAAATAAAATTTCAAGAGAAAACTTTGCATTAGCAGGGCAGGGGGATCAAACTACATGTCCAAATAAGTTTCTCAACACTGTATTACACAAAGTCTCACCCTGTCACCCAGGCTGGACTGCAATGGTGAGATCTCAGCTCACTACAACCTCCACCACCTGGGTTCAAGCGATTCTCCTGCCTCAGCCTCCCAAGTAGCTAGGATTATGGGCATGCCCCACCACGCCCAGTTAATTTTTATATTTTTAGCAAAGACAGGGTTTCAGCATGTTGGCCAGGCTGTGTGACTGTAATATTGACTTGCCTCTGAGTCTGCACACTTACTAATCTTAAGTAGCACAACAGCAATGAACTTTATAGTGAAGTGTTTTATAGTAAAGATTTAACATTCTAGTAACAAAGATGCATAAATTCTAAATTTCAAAATGTACAGAATGATCCAGAGTTCTCACATGTTCACAGTGCAGTTCTTGGTAGGCAGATAACAGTAATTAAACATATTTTGGTCTCAGCTCATTCATACTCCCTGCTTGGGTCTGAAGTCCAAGAAGAGACAGAAACGAAGATAACCTGAAATGCAGGATGTTTTCCCCTTCTTTCCCTGATCTCTCAGCAGAGATTTGACTTCTATACAACGCCTATAGAGCTACAAGAGAAAGACATGTTTGTTTTTAGGCTCTGTGTGCTTGATGTTCTAAAAAGCAATCATTTCCATCTGTAGTATGGACTGGGTTACAGAAAGTACTGAAAAGAAAAGCCAGGACAGAAGATAAAAGGACTTAGAAGCTCTCCTGAGTTGTCCTCTTAATAATCATATCTGAAGTGTATAGTCAGTGCCAAACATCAAACATAACTCTTACATAAAACAGGCAATGCAGTCTAAAATCAGTAAAATTTTGTTTATATATAAATGTAGTTACATCAAGCAGGAGAAAGAGTAAGATCTATTCTACTATACTGAAGACCTAAAACATGTCATGTTTTAGTAGCCTAAAAGTATTTCTTCCCTTCCTAGTAAAAAAATGATTATGTCTAGTGGGACAGGAGAGTTATTTATCATACAACTCCAAGCACCCATACCTAGTTTGGTGACCTTGTTTAAGATAATCCTCAATATTTGTCTCTGTAGGCATAAGTCAACTTTTGATAATTAGCTTTAAAAGTAAAAAATAATTTTCAGATTGGAATCACTTCAAGATTTTATAGTTTCTACTGAAGACAGAAAAGAATTTAAAGTTGATAAGATGAAAATGTCAATTTTAAGAAAATAATTACAAAAGTAAAAAGATTATGGTTATCAATTTTAGTATTTATTGAAAGATGGAAGACAAAGAAAATATCTCTCAAACTCCAAAAACAAAACTTGCACCTATACTAAATGTTAAATGAATTTTAAGATACCTGCTTTACATTACAATGAACCTGTCCAAAAAAAAAAAAAAACTGGATGCAAATTTACCCAAATGGTGCTAATTTATTATTTACAAAAATGCTCTTATCTGCCATAAATATTTGGGAAAAAACTGTTTTACACTCAGGAACACTAATAAGATACCTTAATGACAACTCAAAAAATAAAATTTTCCCTACCTTCAATGACCTCCCCTCCAGAAAAGTTACAGAATGGATTAAAAATGAATACATGTGGAAACAAACATAATTATTTCCCACAAACTTAACACACACAGAAACAGGCACATGCACACACACATATACAGTGTTGTGCAAGATCAACTTAATCTTTATTTAAAGTCAACAGCCTTGGTAACAAGGAAGATAATGAATATGGCTTCAATAAAGTTTGCAAGTAAATACTACAAATATTAATTCTTTTGCTAGCTAACCAGCTAACCTGAGTATGGAATATGTATTATTTAGATAGCTAAAAGGGTATAAACAAAACAGGGGCCTGGGGAGGGGGAAGCAAGATAGCAGATTCCACTGAGGTACCTTAGTTTTTATTGTAAAGGTCTGTATATCCATTTAATAATTTATATAACAATTCTTTATTCTATATAGTATATGCCCATATAGAAACTATGTCTTAAGTACTTCATTGTTCTGGTCCAAGAAACTGGAAATAAAAACAAAAAACTTGTATTCAGATAAAGAACTGGAACATACTAACTAGAAAACCATTACGACAATGCAATATTAAAATAGAAAATTTTTGCATGTAACAAAGGTAGTCAATAAGTTCTCAGATTGTATCTGAAGAGGATTTGAAAATTATAACCCGTGAGACAAGCAACGTAAGCATTATTGAAGGCAATAACAAGGCTGTACCTGGAAATCTTGAGCCACTGATTTATACTTTACCTTCAGAGATATATGCAGTTTTAAAACAATTAAATTTTCAAATTATAGATAAGTCTGACTATAGGTTACATAGGAAAATATACTTAAAAGCAACCACTATTGGTTGTTTTTAGATATGCCTTCCTTTAAGTTAAAAAGTTTAAGGCTCATATTTCGGAGGGATACCCTAAAGACATTTTCTCACAGTATGACCTCAATGCATCTACGTATATGCTACTGGAAAACTGGAAGTAAATCACATCTTTTGTTAAATATATCATTCCTCAAGTTTCAAAAGAAACAGAAAAAGACTTTGACCACATTCCTTCTTATTTCTCAAACTGGTTTGTTAAGAACTTTTGTCACTCAAAAAGGTAGGTGCAAATCCATAAATTTAGCTTAAAACAGAAGATTAAATAGGTTGGGAGCATGGTAAGACAATGATATATAAAACAAAACCCTTATCTTGATTTATACCTTCCCTATCCCATGAAACTTCCTATGTTGCAAACATTGATTTCCTACAAACCATGAAGATTTCCTATGATATTTGCCTATTCTTTTATTAAAGTAGAAGCCAGAACTGACATCATTGCTGCAATTAACTTTTATTTGTTCTGGTTAAATAATGCTTCTTCCTAAATGGCTTATTGATAACCAGAAATATGAGCAGTTTGGATGGGTACCATAAATTAGGCCAGAAATGGAAATAGCCACAGGAGCCCAAATGGTAGCATAAAGAACTCCAACTGAAAGTCATCAACCAAAGTATGTGCCAGAATAATATCAAAAACAAACAAAATAAAATAGATTTGCGCTGAGCAGAGTTTCTTACAGCAACACATACATCAAAGACCTCTGTCTGACTTCTAATTGCAATAGTGGAAGCAGTGTCAAATAGTGAGTCTATTACTAAAGAAGTTTGTTTTACTCATCTTTAGTTAGGCACTGGCAATCTGTCTCCTACCTTAATTAAATTTCTAGAGCTTCTTTTGAAAAGGAAGTACTCCAAGTTGTTTGCCTTTGCTAAGGTAGGAAGGGGATCCTGAGAGAGATGAGGTACCACAAAGTACTTTGTTAGTTATATCTCTGTATATGGCAGTTGAGTCATTGTCATTGCCCTTATTTTACAATTTTGTATTTGCCATATTTGTCTCCCATTCTGCAAGAAAAATGTAAAAGGATTTTAATTGCTCACAATTAAGCTTTCTGTAACTAAAGATTTTATATTCACCTATTAATTAGTAAAGGTACTCATTAGTAAGAAAATTCTCTAAACTTATCATTCCATACACAACAAAGAAAACATGGTAGGCTATGTAAGCTGGCCACGTAACTTCACTCATTAGAAGGCTTTGTTATCATTAACATACCTTGTTTCTCCCAAGTTTCTAAAACTGTTTCTATTACACCTAAACTGCTTTCATAATAGTTTAATATAAAAATTTTTCAATGATTTCCAGGGAGTAGGGCTAAGAAATTTCACATATTCATCTTATTCATCAATTTATGAAAATTATGCAAAATATGATATACATATATACACTCACACACACACAGGTGCACACTTTCTTAACTGAGTCTTGGTTGTTAAAAAGGCCTGCACAGGCTGGGCACTATGGTGCACGCCTGTAATCCCAGCACTTTGGGAGGCCAAGGCGGGTGGATCACGAGGTCAAGAGATAGAGAACATCCTGGCCAACATGGTGAAACCCCGCCTCTACTAAAAATACAAATACTAGCTGGGAATAGTGGCATGCACCTGCAGTCCAAGCTACTCGGGAGGCTGAGGCAGAATCGCTTGAACCCAGGAGGCGGAGGTTGCAGTAAGCTGAGATCGCACCACTGCACTCCAGCCTGGTGACAGAGCGAGACTCTGTCTCAAAAAAAAAAAAGCCTGCACTGTGTAGAGAATTTAAATATTTACTAGATTTGAATTACATACATTTGCACTCCATTACCATGCTAAATGGATATACCAGCAGAGAGAATCATAACGTATCAAACAAATGACTTAAATGAATTGTCAGTTGTCTTTGCAGACTCAACAGAAAACATATTTATTAATATGAACCTTTATTAAGTGGCTCACATTTCAGTATAAATCACACTAAAAAGATATTTTAAAAGGTATTTACACTACAGTGCTGACACATTTAAAATGGAAAAAAAAAAGGATATAAATAAGCTCTATGGAAAAGCCTTAAATTGTTGAAAAAGAATTCTGGCTCATATTACAAAAAAAAAAATATATATATATATATATATATTTATATATATATATATGTTAATGTCAGCTCTAATTCTAAAACCTAAAATTATAACGTAAATGATTTTTTTTAAAGACTCCTTTATGTTTAAACCTGCAATGTTTACAGTGCATCTGGCCCTAAATGCTTGATACTTCACAGTTATGGACAGGCACTGAGGAATGTTACAAAGCTACATAAACTACGTTTTGTAACAGACATAGGAGCAAGTCCTTGGCTTGCTTTCAGAATTCATGAATCTTTATTACATTATTAAATTTTTTTGAAAAGGATTTTAGATGGTATATGCAAATTTAGCACAAAATGTCATCGTCTTTTTAATCTTGATTTGAATGTGCTGAGCTGTGTGGCCTTGTATCAACTAGACTTAGATTTCCAGGGCACAATTCTTCCTTTAAATCTTTGTTGCTATTTTCAAATTTAGAACCCATGTCAACCTTAAATTCTGTAAATTGAACATGATCCAATTTTGTTTTAACATTCTTGCCATCCATATTATTCAGTGCTCTAGTTTTTTCATGAATATTAACAATCACAGGTTCTTCCTTGATTCTTACAGATGCAATAGGTTCATGTTTAATCTGCTGTAATTCATATTTAGAATGAAGTTTATCTGAAAAAACAGAATCCAAGGAGGCTTTGCTCACAGCACAAATAATGTTGCCAGTGTGAGATCCAAGAACAGATGATGTGGAATCTGATGATGTGGCTGTTTCATGAGTAGCTATATTCTGAGAAGTGTCCTCCTCTGAGTGATATAATTTGAGCCGAATGTGCCATGCTAAACTGCATACAGCTGAAACTGTCTTGAACTGATGAACAACATTCCTTGGAATAAAATAAATGTCATTATCAAATAGCTGAATCCTGGCATAGCGAATGCCTTCCCTCCTCAGTTGATTCAGTTTTGCATCATCAACCCATTGGACACACTAAAAAATAATAAAACAAGAAATATAAATAAGTCTGTTTATAATAAAAACTAAAACAAAGACAATAAGTATATTAAAAACACCTGAGACAGTGGAGGTTCATGCAAATCCAACTGCATTCGTTGAACCACTTCTAAGAAATCTTCAGCATGAAAACAAATTACATCTTTGGTTATACGGGGTTGATCAGGCCTAAAAAAGAAAATGAGATGATAAGAATCTGCCATAAATGTTTCACTCCCTTGAGTCCTTATTAAACTCAAAGCAAAAACAGTTTATGGTCAATACCATAGTACTGTTTTTCAAACTGTAATTGGAAAACCATTTCACATATTTAAAGAAAGGGCCAACACCATGACTTTCAACCTAAACACAGATTAAAAACTGACTTCATTTTTGCATAGATATTTGTCATAAGAGTTTGGAAAATTATAATGATCTGGATTAGTAAATCATGCAAACCAAGAAAATTAAGTGTTCTATCTGAAGAATAAGATCAATGCTTCATAAATTTAAATGCTAAAGCTGAAAATACTATATAAAGATTAGAAGTAAATATGAGGAAAAGCAAATGTTTTCTTTCCACAGAAGATACATATAACTATACTGATGCATAAAACTCTTATATAACTCTTTATAAATTAAGAGACTTCATTAGAAAAGTACTAAAACAATAAACTGTTGGTGTTTGCTGAGATTACTCATGTCTTTAAATATAATTCAAAAAAATTTTCAAATTATTCAATTAGGAATTACATTTTTACAGAGATGCTCAAAAGTGGATTTTAGAATAAAATTCCCAACAACATAAAGAAACTCATATGAAGGCAAATCATAACTAAATTTCTAAAAACCAGTGATAAAAGAGAAAATCTGAGAATCATGCATTACATTATAATACAGGGAAAGAAGGATAGGAATGATCATAGACTTATCAAAGACAATGCAAGCCTGAAGAGAATGGACTATTTTTAAAGCATTGGAAGAAAAAGTCAATCCAGAATTCTATACCCACCAAAAAATCCTCCAAAAATGTGAAATAAAAACATGTTCAAATAAACAAAAACTGACAGAATCTGTCAACAGAAAACTAGCATAACAAAGACTGCTAAAGGAATTTCTTCAGGCTGAAGGAAAATGATCCTTAAATGAAAATGCAGATCTATGAAAAGGAATGTACAGCACACCTAATGATAAATATGAAAGAGATTTTATTCTCACTTAAACAATCTCTTTAGAAATAATTCTTTAAAGCAAAAGTAACAATATACAGTGTAGGGCTTATAGCATATGTAAAGTAAAATACATGACAATTAGCCCAAAGGCCAGAAATGCGGGGGGGGGGGGCATGGAAGCATACTACTGAAAGGTTCTTACACATTACATAAACAAGTCTAATATTAGTTGAAAGTAGATTGCAGTTAGTTGAAAACAACGAAATAAAAAAATCTCACAGTGCTATAAGCTACTTAGCAAATTATGGAGGTAAAATGGAATGCTTAAAAATAACAAGAAGAAAGGAAAAAAAGAATCAAGACGCAAATTGGAAAAAGCAGGATGGTAAATTTAAAACCAAATTTACTAATATTTCTATTAAATATAAATCATCTAAATACTCCAATTAAAAGACAGAAATTGTCACTGGGTTAAAAAAAAAGGACCCAACTATATGATATCTATCTACATGGAACAACAATATAGACATACAGATAAGTTAAAAGAAAAACAATGGGAAAAGATACAGCATGTAAATGCAAATCATAAGAAGACTGAATTGGCTATATTAACGAAGTTAATTTCAAGACAAGGAATATTACCAAGGATAAAAAGGACATTTTATGATGAAAGATGGGGTCAATTCATCAAGAAGAAATAACAATTCTACATGTGTACTTGCCTAAGAACACAGCTTCAAATACATGGAACAACCTTCAAAACACTATGCTAAGTGAAAGAAGCTAATTACAAGAGACCACATGTTATATGATTCCATTTACATTAGATGTTAACAGACATATATATATATATAGACAGAAAGTATATTAGTGTGGGGTTGGGAGGATAGAGAATGAAGGATTGAGGAGGCGATAACAAAAGGGTGTAGGTTCTTTTTGAGGTGATGAAAATGTTCTCTATAATTTTAGTGGTAGTTGCCACAACTCTGGGAATATACTAACACTATTCATTTGTATACTTTAAATGGGTGAATTGTATGATATGTGATTATAGCTTAATAAAGCTGTCACAAAAGAAAAAAAAGAGCAAAAACCAGAAAAACTGACAGGAAAATTAGACAAATCCAATGCTAAAGTTACGAATTAACAAGTAGACAAAAATAAGTAAGAATATAAAAGACATGAACCACACTCATTATCAACAGAGTTGACTTAATTGCTCTTAATTTATAGAGCACTATATCCCAAACAACAGCAAAATACACTTTTTTTTTGAGATGGAGTCTCACTCAGTCACCCAGGCTGCAGTGCAGTGGCATGATCTCAGCTTACTGCAACCTCCATCTCCCCAGGTTCAAGTGATTCTCGTGCCTCAGCCTCCCAAGGAGCTGGGATTACAGGCATGTGCCATCATGCCCAGCTAATTTTTGTGTTTTTAGTAGAGATGGGTTTCACCATGTTGCCCAAGCTGCTCCGGACCTCAGGTGATCCACCCACCCTGGCCTCCCAAAGTGCTGGGATTACAGGGGTGAGTGACCACAACTAGCCAAAATACACATTTTTTAAAGTGGACATACAAAAATTCATCAAGATGGTCCATAAAACAAACCTCAAGAAATTTAGAAGGACTAAAATCATAAGAATATGTTCTCTGACCACAGGAAATTAAATCAGAAATGAAAAACAACAAAACAAAAATCTGGAAAAAAATCCTCAAATATTGGAAACCAAACAACACTTCTCGATAACCCATGGGTTGAAAAAGAAATCAAACAGGAATTAGAGATATCCTGAACTGAAATGAAAATGCAATAGCAAAATTTGTGAAACGCAGCATGGTCTTGGCTCATTGCAACCTCCACCTCCCAGGTTCAAGCGATTCTCGTGCCTCAGCCTCCCAAACAGCTGGGGTTATAAGCATGCGCCAGCACGCCCAGCTAACTGTTGTATTTTTAGTAGAGAAGAGGCTTTACCACATTGGCCAAGCTGGTCTTGAATTCCTGACCTCAAGTGATCTGCCCACATCGGCCTTCAAAAGTGCTGGGATTACGGGCATGAGCCACTGCGCCCAGACTGTTTTTACTTTTATTTTTCTTAAATTCAACTGCTCTAATAAGGCCAGGTACAGTGTTTCCTGCCTGTAATCCCAGCACTTTGGGATCCCAGACTGGGCAACGTAACAAGACCCTGTCTCTACAAAAAATTTAAAAATAGGCCAACTCTAGACATACTGCCTACGAGTCCTGCTCTGCAAGGAGGAGTAATAAAAATTTTTTTTTAATGTAAAAGTAAACAAAGATTCACTGTATGTGGTGGTGTGTGTCTGTAGTCCTAGCTACTCAGGAGGCTGAGGCAGGAGGTTTGCTTAAGCCTGGGTGGTCAAGGCTGCTGTAAGCCACAACAGTACTACTGCGTTCTAGCCTGGGCAACAGAGTAAGGCCTTCTGTCTTATTTAAAAAAAAAAAAAAAAATTTAAATGGCTCTGATAAGCAAAATAGCACATCCTAACTCATGTTTCATACCAAAACAATACTTGATTTTGGAAAACAAAAGTCTAAGCAAGTAAAATTATCTTTTTTTTTTTTTTTTTGGTTGGGGGCCAGAGTTTTGCTCTTCTTGCCCAGGCTGGAGTGCAATGGCGTGATCTCAGCTCACTGGAACCTCCACCTTCTGGTTCAAGCAATTCTCCTGCCTCAAGGCCTTCCCTATAGTTGGGATTACAGGTGCCGACCACCACCTCAAGCTAATTTTTGTATTTTTAATAGAGACAAGGTTTCACCATGTTGTCCATGCTGGTCTTGAACTCCTGACCTCAGCTGATCCACCGGCCTCGGCCTCCCAAAGTGCTGGGATTATAGGCATGAACCATCATGCCTGGCCACAAAATTACAATAACTTTGCTTTGTATTTTTATCAGTTTAATACATGGAAAGTTAATTAATGTATAAGATGACACCTCAAGTATATTAAACAGAATAATCCATTTTTTAATCTGTCAAAATATTCAAAGTGAAACTTGTACACAAAACTGAAAAAATACAGAAAAGCAAATACATAATAAAGAGAAACCACACCTTAGAAAGGGTACAGGAAAGCAGGAGGAAGAGAAAACAAAAGAGTATGGAATCAGATCGAAATCAGTCTCAGCTCTACCACTTATTAACTATATGACTGTAAAAAAAATTATTTGACAGCTCTGAGCCTCAGTTTCCTTATATGATAAATATTGGGCAAAAAGTAGTTGAGATAAATTAAATTTAACAACATTTGTAAAAAGGCATACAGTAAGCAGCAGGTAAGCCTTTTCCTTTTGCCTTAATTATTTTCACATCTAGTCACTTAGCACATGAAATTAATTATTCCAGTGAACCCAAATCACTAAACCTGGATTCTAGGATTTTAAAATCTTTAGGACAGTTATACAATTAAGATATCCAAAAACAGGTAAAAAATGGAAGTTTTTTTCCCATAGTAAGGAGGAATTACTAAGACTTTCCAAGAAAAATTGTAGAAGCCAAGAAATTCTTTCATTAAAACAGCAGTAGTTATATATACCACTCTCCACAGTGCACAGCCTTCAGCACTCCAACAGCAGCTGTAGTCTGTCGTTCAAAACCTTGTCCTATGTGATCTGCATGAGCTCTTGTCCTGTCTTCAAAGAGCATCTCACGGGGCTCACTTGTTCGAGGTAGGTACTGAAGATTTTTTATTTCATTGGTAGTTCTGTTTTTTTTAAAAAAAAATTACATTTCTATAGTGACAATTGCCATCATTCATTATATAATTCAGACAAAAAAGTATGAAATCTGCTCTCAAGTCAAATTCTATCTTTAAAATGAACAAGAACAAACAAAAACACACATACGATACCCTCATTTTTCTAATATACCTTCACAAAAGTGACAATTGTAAGGAAAATATATGGATAAAAAATTAAGTTACAAATGGTGGTGTTTACCCATGTTTCCCTATACCCAGAATCTTTACCTGGGGTTGGGTACCATGCCCTCACTCAGATCAACTGGGTAACACAAGATTTTTTATATGAATTTATATATATATATATATATATATATATATATATATATATATCCGAAATGGGTAACTTTTAAAAATGCATTAATTCAATATTTATAGGACACATACTATGTGGTAGGTACTATCTAGGAACTGGCGCTAGTGAATACGACAGATGAGGACCCTACTTTTGTGGGAGTTTATAGTCGAGTGAAAGAAGGATCAAAAACATAGATTTAGCAAGAAAACACCCAGCAATAAGTGCTTCCACAAAACATGCAAGGTTTATTGGAGGTAGAAAGGAAATCCTTAGCTCTGTCTTGAAGACAGCCATTTCCCACCGGCCCTCTCCTCCACCATTTTCCTTCTAGAATGAACAGGTATGCAGAAGTTGCTGCCTACTTAGCCTTACTCATTGCAGAAACCTCTCCAATTTTGGTGTAAGCAAGGAAATGGGTAAGAAGAGTTTCTTTGGCTAAGAATCATTTTATTTATCTTCCAGTATGGTTTTTGTTTCTTCCAGACACAACTCTGGATTACCCCCATAATTGTCTTCTCTCATCCTTGTCTATCTTCACAGGGATCATTCTTCCTTACTGGCTCTCTACTCTTCCACCCTTAATCTCTATTATTTAACTGCTCTGTGTGCACCCCTGCATTACAGTCTTATTACACATACACATATAATTTTTTTTGGCTCTTTGTGATTAATGTTCTACATGTGTCAGAGTGCTAGATGATGTTGCTTCCTGTGGAAACCTAACAGGTTCTCAAACCCACAAATTTAGTTTCATAAATACTACATTGTAATGAATTCACACATATACAGCACTTGGTACAGTACCTGACAAACTGTTTTGTCAGACTATTATTATCGTCACATACACCATGGGTTGTATACCCTAAAGTGAATGGAAATTCCTCAAGGTGGTGGTGAACCCCCTTAAATTACATCTAAAAGTGTGTGTTTATCTGCATTGTTCTGAGGAAAGACTTTCAGATTCTCAAAACGATCCATAAATTCTGAAAAAAAAATTAGGAATCACAGAGGAACACAAAGATTTTTACAATTTACTACTAATTTATAAATTAAACTGTAAAATTTTATTCATCCAATAAATATTAAGTACCAGAGACTGTGTTTAGGTGCTACAGACACATTAGTAAAAAACCCAACAGAGTCTCTGACATCATGCAACCCAGAGTTTACTCAGTCACTTTTTCCTGTTTTCTTTTTGACTTAATAATCACTGTAACCAGTAAAATCACCTTTAGGTATCTAAAGAGAAGGCTATAATCTCTCCTAGCACCATCTCCATCCATTCCAATCAATGTTAACCTAATATACATTTTCTCCACACTTTTCTCTGTGCTCACATAAATACACAATCATACAGAGAAGGGTTTTGTTACTTATTTCTTTGGATAAAAACAAAATCATACTAGATACATTACTCTACATTTAGCTGTTTTGAAGTGTCATGAATATCCATCTAGAGCAATACATTTTTTAAAACTCTATTTTAACTATTTCACCATATATATATATATATATATATTTTTTTTTTAAGAGACAGGGTCTGGTTCTGTCACCCAGGCTGGAGTGTGCAGTGATGTACTCATAGATCACCACGGTCTCAAACTCCTTGGCTCAACCAGTCCTTGACTCAGCCTTCCGAGTAGTTAGGGATACAGGCATGTACCACCACATTAGCTACATATTTTTATTTTGTAGAGGTAGGGTCTCACTCCGTTGCTCAGTCTGGTCCTGAACTCATGGGATTCGAGTTATCCTCCCACCCCGGCCTCCCAAAATGCTAGGACTACAGGCATGAGCCGCTGCACCTGGCTTATTTCACTGTACTCTTTTTTTTTAGACAGAGTCTTGCTCTGTCGGCCAGGCTGGAGTACAGTGGTGTGATCTCAGCTCACAGCAACCTCCGTCTCCTGGACTCAAGCAATTCTCCTGCCTCAGCCTCCTGAGTAACTGGGATTACAGGCATGTGGCACCACACCTGACTAATTTTTTTATTTTTAGTAGACATGGGGTTTCACCATGTTGGCTAGACTGGTCTCGAACTCCTGACCTCAAGTAATCCACCTGCCTCAGCCTACCAAAGTGCTGGGATTACAGGTGTGAGCCACTGCACCCAGCCTCACTATAATAAGAATATATGAAATCTATTCAACCATTCCCCTGTTGGCAGGCATTCAGACCATTTTAAAATGTTTTTCTTACCACAAATTTATTTAACTTTAGAGTTTTTATTTCTTGGGATGAAAGAGGGAGCGCTAGATCAAAGAGTTATATGTTAAATTTTATGAGCTATTGCCAGATTACTTTCACAAAATTACAGCAGCTCACCCTCCAGTCAACAATATATTAAAAACTGTTTCTTCACATACCTACCAGCCTGTATTATTGCTATGTTAATAATTTTTGCCAATATAATAGATAAAAATACCTTATAGTTCTTTTAAAATAAACTTAACAACCTGAGGTCTATTTTTCTACTGGGTTGTTTATACTTGAGAATGTTCTTTGTACATTAATTCTGGTCTGTCATGAGTTACAAATGTTTTAGTCCAGTCTGTCACAGTTTTGAACTTCACTGTTGATGTCACTTCTCTCCCAAATACTGTTGCCACTGCACTGTATGGTATTGCTTAAGAAAGTCTCTTCCAGGCTTAAAAAATTTTATTCTAATATTTTAACTGTTTTATCTGTGATGCTTAATTCTCTAATTTACTTCTGATATAAGGTAAGGGTTCTATATTTGTTTTATTTAAGATGGACTGCCAATTATGCCAGCATTATTCATTAAATGCATCTTCCTCTTCCCACCTATCTCATATATTAAGTTCCCAATATATTCAGATCTATTTCTGGACTCTTATTCCAATGATCTATTTAAACTGTATCATAAGCTCCCTCTCACTTATCTTTTCTTTCACTGAAAAGTTTACTTCCTTATGAATTTTAAAATCATTTTATCCAGGACTGGAAGTGTTAGTTCAACGGAAATGCAAAAAATTTTAAAGAACTATCATTTTTACCCAATCCAGAACACAGTAGGGTTTTCCATTTGTTCTGATCTTATTTTATATTCTCCACAAAATATTTTAGTCTTCTTAGTACAGGTTCTGAATATTATTAAATTCATTCTAAAATAGTTTATATCTTATAAATGACATTTTTTTCCATTCATCATTACAGTTTATTGTCATTGCCTACATTTCTCACGCCTTATTTACATTTTGGGTTTTATAACAAATTGTATTAGCATATATAGCTATTTTCAAATTTATATTCCAATTATGCCATAAACTTTGCCTTCTTCCTTCCTCTACTTTTCAACTAGCATACAGACCCCAACATACAAACACTCATCTCCTCCAATAAAAAATTTGTATACAACATACCTTTTCCTTTTGAAAGGTGACTTTGGCATATCAGCCACAGGGATCATTTGTTCTCCTGGACGAACCCACATTATGGGACCATCATCACTATCTTTTCGACTCTGTAACTTTAAACTAGATAGCGTCCCCCATGGCAGTGTACACTGGAGACAAATAATTACGTAGATACCAATTATTTTCAAAATGTATCTTCAAGTATATGTCAATAATATTATTCCCCGACATGCTTTCATACACAGATTTATACTTAACAACTTGAAATACGTAATATTGAACATATCCCTATATATTGATACACTTTGTTTCAAAAAACTGTTTCAAACACACCAAGAAAATAATTATGCTTGGATGGTTCTGTTCCTCTACCCTGCTAGAGGTATGATTCACTATATTCATCATTTGTTATTCTTCCTTCTACCAAAAGGATCATATGATGTTAACAGATGAAATAAGCAAGTGCTCTCATAATAATCTATAAAAATGAACAATTAAATTTGAATTTTAAAACTCGATACCTCTTTAATGATCATTAAAAACAAAATAAAAACGAAAACCAAAACAAAATCAAAACATATTTCGTTTAGTAGTTTCTTGAAGAGGTTATTGGCTTAAACCAGAAATTAAATATTTTTAAAAGAAAGAACAAGGCTGGGCTAGGTGGCTCATGCCTGTAATCCCAGCACTTTTAGGAGGCTGAGGCAGGCAGATCATGAGATCAAGAGATAGAGACCATCCTGGCCAACAAGGTGAAATCCTCTCACTGCTAAAAATACAAAAATTAGCAGGGTGTGGTGGCACGTGCCTATAGTCCCAGCTACTTTGGGGGCTGAGGCAGGAGAATCGCTTGAACCCAGAAGGCGGAGGTTGCAGTAAGCCGAGATCGTGCCACTGCACTCCAGCCTGGTGACAGACTGAGACTCCGTCTCAAAAAAAAAAAAAAAAAAAACAAAAAAAAAAAAAAGAAAAAGACAGACAGAAGGGAAGGGAGAAAGAGAAAAGAGAAGAAGGCGGCAGGGGATGGTGGCTCATGCCTGTAACCCCAGCACTTTTGGAGGTTGACGCAGGCAGATCACCTGAGCTCAGGAGTTTGAGATCAGCTTGGGCAACATGGAGAAGCCCCATCTCTACTAAAAATACAAAAAATTAGCCAGGCGTGGTAGTGCGTGTCTGTAATCCCAGCTACTCAAGAGGCTGAGGTACGAGAATCACTTGAACCTGGGAGGCAGAGGGTGCAGTAAGCTGAGATCATGCCATGGCACTGCAGCCTGTATGACAGAGCGAGACCCTATCCCAAACAAAAAAAAAAAAAGAGAAGAAGGAAACTGATGGCCACTGTTCATGGAATGTTGAGAACAAAATTAAAAAAATAAAAAATTCATCGCACACCCTCTTTAAAAAAGGATTGTCAAATTTCTTTAGAAACAATGCATTTAGGTTGGGTGCAAGTGGCTCACATCTGTAATCCCAGCACTTTGGGAGACTAAAGCAAGACTGCTTGAGCCCAGGACTTCAAAACTAGCCTATACAACATAGCAGGACTCCATCTCTTTTAAATAAAAAAGAAAGAAAGAGAAAGGAAAAAAGAAAAAGAAATAATGGATTTAGTTCATGTGCTTTGAAAATTAAATTTGAAGCAATCATTTATACTTTTTAAATATAATTCAATAATAAATGCAACCTAATTCCATGATGTGACTATTTGAGAGAAGTAGAAAGGGAACAAAAAGTTTAAAAGGAAAAGGGAATGGAACAGGGTTAAAGACAAAGGGAAGAGAAAAGATATATGTACATAATAGAGTAAAAACAACAAGCAAGCAGAAGTGATAAAAGAGGAGATGTCCAATAGATTATGTGGTGAGCATTAGAAATCTTGTCACATTCTGTTGCTCACCTGGACCCTGAATTTCAGTGTAGTTTTGCACTGACCTTTGAGTTACTGATTAAATAATTAACCTAACTACACAGTTCAGAGATCCTTCTCTCAGTGGGATAGCCACAGCAGCTCACAATAAGAAATATTTTCTGAAAATGAAGAAGCTGTTTTTTTAAAAAAAAAAAAAGAAAAACAGAAAAGAAAGGAATCTTGCTGCAAATTATTTAAAGGGAACTGTGAGTGGAAGGGCATGGTGGCTCACACCTATAATCCCAGCACTTTGGGAGGCCAACACAGGAGGATCACTTGAGCCCAAGAGTTCAAGCCCAGCCTGAGCAACACGGTGAAACCCAATTTCCACACACACACACACAAAATACAAAAGTTAGCTGGGCGTGATAGCATGTGCCTGTAGTCCCAGGTACTTGGAAGGCTGAGATGGGAGGGACCATCTGAGCCCAGGGAGGTCACGGCTCCACACTGCACCACTACACTCCAGCCTGGATACAGAGTGAAACTGTCTCAAAAAAATAAATAAATAAAATAAAGGGGTCTTTGCCTACATTGCCTAAACATTTTATGGATGATGAAAAGCCCAGAAAGTTTAAATGGCTTGACCAACCCAGATAGGTATAGTCAAGGCTAAAGTATGGATGCGTAATTTCACAGGCCAGTTTTCCACAATGCTAAACTGCCATTCCTTTGTCTTAAACATTTTTAGTAGAATCCTTTCTGTACTTCCTAAGAGCTGATTAACACATGGAAACTAATTTCCTAAAGTGTAACAGGTGTTATTTCAATTTCATGGTCCACCACTTAGCTTTGCCATTACAATTAGGACCTGAGATACCACATGTACACACTACACAAGAATTACTTCAGTTCCTATCTCTTGCCCTCCTTCCCTCCAGTTCAAACAAAACCAAAATGTTTCTATTTCTGAAACAGCCATTCATTTATATTGCATGTAGCATGAAAGAAACATTCCCAAGTTAGATTACTCATATTGGTTTTTCTTGCCCTTTTTAAAAACAAAAACAAAACAACTCTAATCCCATGACAGATTATCTCTTACTTTTAAAAATGGTGACTCTTCCAACATGTCAAGAAACTCAGGGAAGTAATCTCCTACTTCTTCATCAACTGCTCCCACCAAGCTTATCTGTCGCATCGGGCCAGCTCTGTAAGTACCATGAGAATACGTTCTTTTTACCTGAAGAATATGGATTTAATTAAAAGTTACACATAAGATAATGTTTGCGATCATTCATTGTGTAACAATAAATTATTATCTCAGAATACTGTAATATGAGGAAAGCAAAAAAAAAAAAACACACAAAACTTCACTAACAGTAACAGATAAGGCATTTTAAAAATAGAACTTACACTAAATCAAGCTATTTTACCTTCTGTAACTATTCCTACATGCTGCTTATGAAAACACAATTAAGACAAATAAACATTAATTCTAGACAACATCTCCTTAGAAGAGGAACTCATTACCTGAATATTCAAAAGTTGCTGTACCTCCATTTTTCTAAAGTGAAATGAAGTTCGTATCTTTTAATCAAAATTTTCAAAACTAGGCCCTCTGAAAACATTTAACCATCACTAGTGGCTTAAATGTCCACAAGGCGACCAGGGATGCTCTTCTTTTTTGATCTTACCATATTAACTAGGATCCAGTTTATATATCTATTATTGACTGTAGTGAGAAACTACTAGAAATTAAGAATCAGGAATCCTAAGATCCAAATTTGCCTTTGCTATCTATCAGCTATGTGACTTTCAGAAATCATTTATATTCCTTGAGCTTTGGTTTCTTAACTGGAATGTTTTATAACTGATGACTGAAGAAAACTTGATAATGACATAAACTCACCTGCCATAATGCTAGCAAATGGGGGCATTCAAAGAGCCAAAACAGAGCCATTTATACCTCAAGATTCATTGATAACTGTATTTTTGCCAGCATATTTAAATCCTGACAAACCTATGTATTTCATACACTAACACTAGTAAACGAGTCTGTCTTCAAGCAAAACAACTCCTTCTGATAGCCAAATAATAAGCAAAATTCTAATTGTCTCTTTCTCTGGATTAGCCTTTGTGGACACAAAATTTAGGACACCAATTTGTCTCAGTTTGCCCAGGACTATCTGTCTTAAAACTGTAAGTCTTGTATTTCAGTCAAACATGGATGGTCAACTTTCATCACATCATAGACACAGATTATAAAAGAGAGTCACATCAAAAGTTGAATCCCTACAATTATGGCTGGTAAGAGTATCACAATGTAACAAAGTAAACCCCAACCCACATCTTTTCATAATAAAATCATTTAAGACAAAGAATCTCATTTGTTATTATAATCAGCAAAGCGGTTTAATAATGACACTAATTCTTTAATAAATTCACCATATTTCCAAGCTTACATTTTCCTAAACTGTTACAAATTGACTTCTCACAACCACAAAACATTCCTACAAGTTAGAAAATTAAGGGCCTATAATCCTAGCACTTTTGAGAGGCAGGAGGGTATCTTGAGCCTGGGAAGTCAGGGCTGCAGTGAGCTGTGATCATGCCACTGCACTCCAGCCTGAGCAAAAGAGCAAGATTCTGTCTCAAAAAACAAAAAAGAACAGTTGGGACTTGTGCCCCCATCTTGTACTCATTGTCTCGTCTTTCTCCTGTCTCCTAAAAATTCCTATCATGTCCTATATTGAGAAAGCTAAAAGTTAAAACCTAACTCTACAAGAGTCTTCAGGCTCTAGATGTTTAGAGGCATTAATAGCACCCCTCTAAGAAATTCAGTGATCAGCATGCATTTCTGTAATGTAGTCTAACAAAGAAGCTAAAGGTATAAATCTGAACTCTAGCACATTTACCAGAATATAACACATCAAATCTGCTAAGTCATTCTGAGATTCTAAGTTTTGGATCTGCAAATGGCCATAAGGAATTTTGAGAGACCATGGCTATGTAGAAAGTGAAATCAACAACTGATACTGTAAAACATAGATTTTCCAAGTGCTTTGAAATATATCTAAAAAGTCAAATTACAGTTAGGGGTGGTAGCATGAAACTGTAATCCCAGCTACCCAGAAGGCAGAGGCAGGAGGATCACTTGAGCCCATGAGTTCAAGATTAGCCTGAGCAACACAGCGAGACCCCCAAAAAAATCAAATTAGAGAGGTACTATTTCCACTTTATACAAATAAGTAAATCTTCTGTGCACAAATTTCCATATCTTGTTATAATCAGATACCTAAAACACTAACTTAGTTCTAACAAAGCCAGAATCAAGTAAGTCCTTGCCACTGAGTTGGTTCATTCTACAACATCACAGTATCAACAACGATCAGCTAAAGAATTTGGGCAGTTTATCTTGTGGGGGAGGGGATGACTGTGGAAAAGGAAAAGAATTTTCAGTAAGTGAATTCTTCTAAAATGTGACGCACAACTAAACTTTCAATTAATCTAGTAGTTTTAAAAAGTCATACTATACATGAAAGAATCCATTTCTCAAATATAATTGAAATAGTTGGGTTCTACCTCATCCTGCAATTCCGATAACTACTTCCATTCTACAAAGAAAGATAAAACCAAAAAACTGTAACATTATTAAACTATAAAGGAGATAAATACAATAATCATAAAACCAGAACTAACTGGTAACAAATTTAACATTCAGTCCTTGTAGTGTAAAATGTATATATTTAAATGTGAATAAAAATATATATAATAGACTAACAGGAAAAGAATGGGTAAAACTTGGGTGGTAAGATATAGACAAATCATATGTTGTGTAATAACTCAAGAATTTTATTTACTAATTTTAATTTGACCAGATGATGCTATTTCAGGTTAGAATAACTATTTCATTGACTGAAGAAGTATTATTGACCTAGCCATCTCATTTCATTCAAATTACACATTTGTATTAATTTCCAAGTTTACAAATATTGCTTATTTAAAAATAAAACAAAACATGTCTAAATTAGTACAGACCTAAACATTAAAATGTTTAACATAATACGCCAGTACAGTGGCTCATGCCTGTAATCCCAACACTTTGGGAGGCCGAGGCGGGTGGATCACAAGGTCAAGAGATCAAGACCATCCTGGTCAACATGGTGAGACCCCGTCTCTACTAAAAATACAAAAATTAGCTGGGTGTAGTGGTGTACACCTGTAGTCCCAGCTACTTGGGAGGCTCAGGTGAATCATTTGAACCCAGGAGGCAGAGCTTGCAGTGAGCTGAGATCACGCCACTGGCACTCCAACCTGGCAGCAGAGTGAAACTCTGTCTAAAAAAAAAAATTTAATAGACCAAATAAATCAAAAAACGATTTTCCCCCCATCCTATGTCTAGTTTGGGCACTACCTAAGAAAAAGCTGTATCTTTTGCCGATCATTTTTAAGTATGGTCCTATTAAAATTCATAAATATTTCAAAGGATTTTTTAGAGACCCTGAATTTTTAAAGTGAAGTAATACAGATTATATTGCTAAATATCCTACTTGAATTTTTAGTTAGTTCTTCCCACCTCATGGCAAAATATATATAAAACATACAGATGATATGTAAAATTCACTTTCACACATATTTATTATAACAAAAGTATAAATATCTCTCTTTTAACCAAAATATACAAAAACTGTAAAGTAGATCCCACTGTCCCACTAATAAAGCCAAAAATAAATTCTAGTAGGAAATTGGCCTTTATAAAAACTGCTTAGCTATCACATGTTTAAAACAAAACAGCAATTATCTTCCAAAACATTTATTCTCCAACAGTAAAAACTATGATCACCCACCTGAACAAACATATTTAAACTCAAATCAAATTTTAAAAATTAAATTGAAGTCATCAAAATCTTAATCTATAAAAGTATTAAATTGTAAAATATATTGTAATATAACTTTTAATTATGTATTATTTCATACAAATTTCTAGTTTAATAACCCAATATTTCAGATCCATCATTTGTAACTATTATGGCAAATTACACACAACGTTTCCAATTTAAAAAGTATATACCTCTTGAAAAAATACATGATGGTACTTAAGCTGTTAAAATAAAATGTAAGAGGCCGGATGTGGTGGCTCACACCTATAATCCCAGCACTCTGGGAGGCTGGCGGGTAGAATGCCTGAGCTCAGGAGTTTGAGACCAGCCTGAGCTACATGGTGAAACCCTGTCTCTACTAAAATACAAAATACTAGCCGGCCATGGCAGTATGCACATGAGAATTGCTTGAACCCGGGAGGCAGAGGTTGCAGTGAGCTGAGATCATGCCAATGCACTGCAGCCTGGGCGACAGAGCAAGACTCCATGAATGAATGAAATCCACATGCTTTTCACAAATATGTAAATACTTCTTGATTTTGGTGACACCTATTTTGTTGCAAAACTATACACCAGATATCCACAATTCACTGATTACACAGAATAAAGTTAAATCTACAATATCACACACACACAAAAAACATCAAGCCTCAATTCTCTACAAATCACCTATCCAGACTATGCCAGACTGCAAAGAACTCAAGGGCAGTGAGGTGGGAGAGGTAACAGATAAGAAGAATCTCTAAATAGTCAAAAGTAAATGTCACAAAGACCATGGCTCATAAAAGGTCCTCTTCTTACATATCCATTCCTATATTAGGCACAATTATTATAACTACTATCTAAAATAATAAAGGATAAGAAACCACAAATTTAGAAGCAGAAGGAGGGGCAAAGGGTAAGCACAGCTGCAGCTGCCCTAAGGCATCAGAACTGTAATAATGACAAACTAATACTGAAAATAAAGTTACATTATGCTGCATATGTTCAGTAAAGAAGATATTTTTATAAAATCTAGGTACTTAAAACTACATTTCCATTACCTAAAAAAAAAATCATTTATCTGGAAAACCTCATACCCTGAAGACACTCCATGTGAGCTTACTATATTTGCTTTTATTCACTTCGGTAAACATCAGTCAAACCCATTTTCTGATGTAGTTAAAAAATTAACCTGAAAAAAGTCAAAACATATCAACTGCTTTAAAATATAGGCTGGGCGCGGTGGCTCACACCTGTAATCCCAGCACTTTGGGAGGCACAGGCAGGCAGATCACTTGAGGTCAGGAGTTCCAGATCAGCCTGGCCAATGTGGCGAAACCCCATCCCCACTAAAAATACAAAAATTAACCAGGCATGGTGGCAAGTGTCTGTAATCCCAGCTATTCGGGAGGCTGAGGCATGAGAATGCTTGAACCAGGGAGGCGGAGGTTGCAGTGGGTCAAGATTGTGCCACTGCGTGTCACTGCACTCCATCCTGGGTGATAAAGCAAGACTCAGTCTCAAAAAATAAATTAAATAAAAAATATATATATATTTGCTTTCTAAAAAAAGAAATGCACTGAATTAAAAGATTATACATACAGTTCCTCTTAACCTAGTTACATAGATCTCTTAAACAGAACACAATAAAAGACAGGCATAATACTTAATATCTTTGGAAAACCTTATATTTAAATAATGCCCTTCAGAAGAAATATAACATATTTAATCTAAATCTCCTATCCCTCCCCGCAAAACTCCACGACCATCATGACCACATTTTCACTTTTCCCCTTGGATAAATTTTCTATAAATATTATGAAGGGAAAGAAGAAAGCAGAAGTAGACCTATTGTACCCACTGCCAGTAAGGGTCGATACCAAAATCTCAGCAGCTCTGGTTAACAGAAAATGAAATAATTTTTTAAACTAATATTCTACTCATATAATGTCATCTTAAAAAGAAAAACCTTAGATTCTGAGGTTGGCTTGCTACAAAGAGAAAAAAGTAGCCTATTCTTAACAGAAAATATGTTGCCTAAAACAAATCTATAAGATTTGTTACTTATTACTGTTTCTCTTACGTAAATTAAGGAAACTGCTGCAACAGCGATTTTTTTAAAAGCCCCAAAAAATGACTGACTTGAAACAACCTGCTGTTTCCCAAAACATGTTCCCTGAAGAGAGAGCTCTACAGTCTACTAAGTCTGGAAAACCCTTCTTGTTTAGGAGGCTCATCACGCACACCAGCTATTAAAGTTTCCAAAGAGTCTCACTGCAAACAAATATTACTTATTTGGTCCAGCATTACACTACTTTGGACTTCAAAACCTGTTTTGTGTGTGTGTGTGTGCGTGTGTGTGTGTGTGTGTATAGCTGTTTTAGTATACCTATCAACATTCCAAGATTTTAAAAGTTCCTCAGAATACTTTCATAGTGATCCACAATAAATATAATAGATATTTTTAGCTTGTATCAGCACCAATGTGAAGAAAATAAAAAAAACAGGATCATTATTAGAGCCAAAAAATTAAGGGGGTGGGAGCAGAAGCTGTTGGTTCAATTCTGCTGAGGTTTTTTTTTTTTAGGGTGTGGGGAGAAGAGTCCCTTATTTTTAAAAACAAGGCCTGCTCGGGAAATTCTGAGGCAATCTAAACATGACATAAATGACTGTGTCACAAGGGGGAGCCATTACCATCATATTTGGTATATATTTTCTAATAAAAATAGGGAATTATTTTTAATAAACATTTCAAAAATACCCATATAACTGCAACCAAAATAAGAATGAAAATTATTATCCATTTTAAAAGTAGTACAATAATGGGGGAAATTTTTTTATTATTAGAGCATCTGGTCTCTGCTGCAATATTATTTTGTACAGATCAGTTCAAAAGTATTTGAGAAGGATGGGGCAGGCACAATTGGTCAAAATGAAAATTTTGTACAAAGGCAAGCAATGTTTCAAAGATGAAACATCAAATTGCTATTACTAGCCTAACACAGTGAATGACCCCAGCATGAATTCAACAAATGCTAGCATTCTGCCCCCATTCTAGTGAAGCAGGTCTAACATCAGATCAGATTTAGTAAGTTTCATTACTAAAATAATAGACCCTTCATCATCAGTTAATACTTTGACATAAGTTACCTGAGAAACAACTTAGAACCAGGATAAAATAAAAATAAGATTTAGAGTTTGGAAGTGGGAGAAGGGTGGTTAGAAAACAACTCCAGTTTTAACACTCTCACAGTTGTTAGCACAGGGTTCAGACTATGGGCACTGATTAAACATAGTGACAAGACAGAAATCTAATTTATTTCTTGACAGAGAAAACTCCAGTTTTACTTGCCTCTATCCCTACAGTAGGACACAGGAAGAACAATAAACGTCTGAGTGAACATTTGAATGAAATACAGATGGTAGAAAACCTAGAACGAATGTGGTAGATCACAAATGGCCACAAATTCTTCCCAGGCCTGTGTGCTCCCTCCTGTGCAATGTGACTGTGCCACTCCTATCATCAAGAAGTGGAGTCTATTAATGGGCATACACACAAGAAAAAAGAATGAATAAGGCCTACGATTTGATTGCACAACAGGGTGACGATAGTCAGTAATAACTTACTTGCACATATTAACTCAAAGAGTGTTACAACTGGATTGTTTATAACTCAAAGGATAAATGCTTATGGAAATGAACATCTGATTCTCTATGATGCACTTATTTCACATTGCATGCCTGTATCAAGACATCTTATGTACCCCATAAATATATGCATCTATGTACCCGCAAATACTAAAAATTAAAAAATTTTTAAACATAGGCTGAGCACTTTGGGAGGCCAAGGCACGCAAACCTCTTGGGGTCAGGAGTTTGAGACTACACTGGCCAACATGGTGAAACCCTGTCTCTACTAAAAATACAAAAATTAGCCAGGCATGGTGGCACACACCTATAATCCCAGCTATTAGGGTGACTGAGGCACAAAAATCACTTGAACGTGGGAAGTTGCAGTGAGCCAAGATCATGCCATTGCACTCATCCTAGACAACAGAGCAAGACTCTGTCTCAAAAAAAAAAAAAAAAAAAAGTAAAATGAATAAATAAAAGAAGTGGAGTCTATTTTTCCACATGCATCTGGGTTTCTCCATGTGACTTCCCTTTGTCAATGGGACATTAGCAAATACAAGTAAAGGCCTGTATACTGGGGCTTCTCCTCTTTCTACTCAATGGAACCCTGCAACCACCACCATGTAAACGAGGCCAGGCTAACCTGCTGGATGACGAGAGAAATGTGGCCATCAACCCAGCTGACATGCATTAGCCACCAACCATGTAAGTGAGGTGTCCCAAGACCAACTGTTCTGCCAACTGTCAGAGCTAAGAGTGAAGCCATATAGCCCCAGCTAAGTTAGCAGAGACCAAAAGAATTGTCCAGTAAGCCCAAAGAATTGTGAGAAATGAAACCTTTTTTTAAGGTCACTAAGTTTTGAGGGTCTTCTTTATACATTTAATACAGGAAAAGCTAACAGATACGGATAGGTTACAAACTTGGGGAAAAGTCCATGCATATGTTTCTATTCTCAAATAGATTTTCATGATACAGTTTCATATTATATCACTAACTCAGGGACACAGCATTAGAGAAATGATATGAACTGTTAAAATATATATAATGTCACATGGTCTTCAAACCTTCCAGGCAACCTATAAGAATATTGATGAAGATGAAAAACAGAATTATACAAGTAGAAAGAATTCCAAAACCAAAGCTGAACGAACAGGGATGTTTTAATACTTTGTCAGTGTTGTATGTGTGTAATAAAGTTGAACAGATGCAAAAATGAGTATGTGTGAAAGCTACAAAGTAATATTACAGAGATAAACACTAGCACCACAAAAATCATAGAAACAGCTACATAATTTGTTATCTTTTAGTTACTACAGAATTTAAAGCAAACTATTTTGGTTGCCCCGATTATAATTTAAGAACAAAAGATGTCAAGTACAAAACTTTTCTCTACATTTCTGCTTTCCTCTGCTGTGTAGAAAGCACTATCACCTCATAACAAAAGCAGGTTCTATTGAACTGAACCTACTGAACTTAGTCAAAGTGGTCCTTGACTCAGATGGTTCAACTCATAATTTTTTGACTTTACAGTGGATTTATCAGGTTGAAACCCCATAGTTAAATCGAGCAGCATCTGGACTTAAGATGGTTCGGCTTACTTACAATTTTTTTCCAGTGGGCTTATCAGAGGTAGTTAGTTTAATTTAGTTAGTTAGTTAGTTTGTCTATCTATCTATCTATCTATCTATCTATCTATCTATCTATCTATCTATCTAGAGACAGAGTCCCTGTCACCCAAGCTGGAGTACAATGGCACAATCTCAGCTCACTGCAACCTCTGCCTCCTGGGTTGCAGCGATTCTCAAGGGATTACAGGTGCACCACCACGCCTGGCTCATTTTTGTATTTTTAGTAGAGACAAGGGTTTCACCATGTCAGCCTCACTGGTCTTGAACTCCTGATCTCAGGTGATCCGCCCACCTCGACCTCCCACAGTGTTAGGATTACAGGCATGAGCCACCACACCCGGCTTATCAGAATTTTAAACGCAGTTTCAACTTAAAAATATTTTTGACTTACGTATTTATTAGGATGCAGCTTAAGTTGAGGAGCAGCTGAAGTTAGTGAGTCATCATCATGACCAAATAAACAAGTGAGATTGCTGAGCAAGCACTTTAACATTAATTTGGCTTTATTATCCACAATTTGTTTATACTATGGTCTATTTTAAGTAAAACTACATTCCAATATTGGTACCTCTGCCCTTCCTTCCTCTAGAATACTGACTCACATTAGCTCAATTAATGTCATCTTAATCAATTATTTTGGTGAAAACAAAGTCACACAGCAATATGTAGGCTGATCCATTTGAGAGCGCCAAAATATACAGTTGCACTATATGATTCTAATAACAAGCATTCATTAATGGAACACTAAGTTTTTTTTTCCTTTGAGACAGGATCTCGCTCTGCCACCCAGGGTGGAGTGCAGTGGTGTGATTTTCTTCATTTTGAAAGAGACATGGGCCTCGATATGTTGCTCAGGCTGGCCTCAAACTCCTGGATTCCAGTGATCCTCTTGCCTCTGCTTCCTCAGGATGAGGGTTAGTGTCATATTCTAAGAAGTGCTGAAAACTTCCATGTTCTCAAAAAGGGTGATTAACCAAATGAAGTCCTTGAATATATAGGAATAAATCTTTAAAAAATCTGTAAGACCTCTATGCTGAAAACCAAAAAATATTACTGACAGAAAATAAAAAGGCAAATAAAGGGGAATACCATGATCACAAACTGGAAGACTCAATGTGGTAAAGGCATCGATTCTACCCTAACTTATCTATAGTCTCAATGTAGTATCAAGGAATATTCTAGCAGATAATTATGTGAAATGTGAAAAGCTGATTCTAAAAAGTTTATATGGAAATGTAAAGAGCCAACGAAATCTTGAAGAACAAAGCTGGCAAACTGATTCTAGATTGGGCACAGTGGCTCACACCTGTAGTCCCAGCAACCAGGAGACTGATGTGGAAGGATCACTTGAGCCCAGGAATTTGAGGCTACAGAGCACTATAATCATACCACAGCACTCTAGCCTGAGTGATAAAGCAAAACCCTGTATCTAACAATCAATCAACCAAGTTATTATAAAGCTATAACAATTAGACGAACAAAACAATGGAATCAGAGAGAGACCAGAAACAGACCCATGCTCATGATTAGCTGTTTTATGATGAAGGTGACACTACAATGCAATGAGGAAGGGATATATTTTCCATAAATGCTGTTTGGTCCTTTGGATATTTACACAGAAAAATATGAACCTTGATCTTTACCACATGCCACAGACAAAGATCAATTCCTGAAGAACTATAAACTATTTTTCCAATACTTTTAGCTGTTTTATTAACTATAGATTTAACCATGAAAGGTAAAACAATAAAAGTTTCCAGAAGAAAACTTCACAGAATATATTAAGGACTTTGTGGTAGGCAAAGATTTCTACAACAGAACATAAGAAACAGTAATAATAGGCCGGATGCAGTGGCTCACGTCTGTAATCCCAGCACTTTGGGAAGCCAAGATGGGCTGATCACAAAGTCAAGAGTTCAAGACTAGCCTGACCAATATGGCGAAACCCCGTTTGTACTAAATATACAAAAATTAGCCGGGCATGGTGGTGCACACCTGTAGGCCCAGCTACTTGGGAGGCTGAGGCAGAATCACTTGAACCTGGGAGGCAGAGGTTGTAGCGAGCCAAGATCACTCCACTGCACTCCAGCCTGGGCAACAGAGTGAGACTCCGTCTCAAGAAAAAGAAAGAAACAGTAATCATAAATGGCTTACAAACTGTAAATTAGATTACAATAAACTTAGGAACTTCCTAAGAGTGAAACGGTAAGACACCAAGTGAGAAGAAATATTTGCAATACAGTTAGGTAACAGAAGGTTCTTATCTACATATATAACAGTCCAACAAACCAACTAGAAAAAACAAGAAATGGACAGAGTGGACAGGTACTTTACAAAAGAGGATAATTCAACCAAATAACAATCATATAAAAAAGTACTTGACATCCTTAGATATCAGGGAAATACAAATTAAACCATAGGGAGCTACCACTACATAATCACCAGAATGGCTTAAATGAAAAAGACACTACTAAACATGGCAAAGGATGTGGAACACTGCTAGTGGAATGTAAATCAGCACAATAACTTTGGAACACTGGCAGTATCTAGCAAAACTGAGTATCTGCATATGTTTTGATCCTGAAATCCTAATATTAGGTACATACTTATCAAGACACATGAAAAATATTCATAGCACCCCTGTTCTAACAGCCTCAAACCAGAAATAACTCAAATGTCCATCTATATGGTAACAAGATAAACAACAAACTGTGGTATATTAATACAATGGAATACCATACAGCAGTACAATTACATACAAGATGGATGAATCTCACAAACATTATACTACAGGAAAAAGACCAGACACAACATGTAGCACTATCTGATTCCATTAAAGTTCAAAAAGAAGTAAAACATATCAGTGGTGTTCAAGGTCAGGAAAGTGATCTCCTGGGTATTTGTTCATGTGTTGGGATTGGGAAGTTGGCACAGTATTGATAAAAAAGAGTTTGGGGAAGGTTTCCAGTTATTAATAATATTTGACTTTTTTAAACCATGGGTGTGTTCTCTGTGAAGATTCATCAAGCTATACATTTATAATATGTATATTATGTATTCTGTGTATAGATTATATTTCAGTAAAAAGTTTACTAAATAAAATCAACTCCTGGAGGGACACCTCAATATAGGATAAGAGACAGAGCTTTTACTGGGAGGACTCAAGGGATGAGAAATAGAACTGTGCAAGAATAAGCATGCTCATTTTTCTCCTATTGCTGTCTCTTCTGGATCCCATTCAGTTTCATAAAGCCAGTGCCTGAGGACAAACTGAAGGCTAACTTCCAATCTGCTGCAGACAGCAACTTCCCCATTCACAGGAATAAGATCTGAAGGCTCTTGCAATAAAAGGAATATGGTCCTTGCACATGCAGTTTCTTGCTTTGAAGTCTGAAACTAAAGAAGCAAAAGCAGTACGTGCAGCTGACATACTTAGGTCACCAGGGAAGCAGATCACAAAGACATGGGGCCAGAACCACAGCTTGTAACAAAGAGGATCCATCTGCCTGGAATTTCATCTTTGCAATATATGCTACCCAAGAAGCCTGAAGAGATGGTGGTAACCAGTGTTGGTGGCTCATCAAGGACTTGAGATCCACAACCCAGGCACACACTGCCATGATTATTAGCAAGTCGAGCATCTCATTTTATTAAGAAAAACAGTTTTCATGGTATACATATTACACAGTTTAGATGAAAATTTTTATCATTTAGGATAAAATTAATAATTCCTAACCTTATCTGAAAAACCATTTGAAAAGCATGTAATGTGATGCACATCCGTGTACTGTCCCATTTAAAAGATTATCGAAGCAAACTTGCATAGTATCAAAGCAAGACAGTTTGTGATATTGTGGAAACAACTGGGAATGGGAGCCAAGAGGCCCACTATAAAACCTGGCATTTAGGAGACATATAATAAATGACGAATGATAAAGTGATAAGGGACTTTGAGCACATGTTATTTCTTCTCTCACTGGATGTTTCTTCATGGCTAAAATAAGATTATAATGAGGATTAAATGACTTGCTACATATAAAATACTTAGAACTAGTCCTTGGCACAATCAGTACTCAATAAACAGTAAACACTATTATTAGATGCCAGTCCTAATTCTGCCATTAAATGTAGGTGTAACCTCAGACAAGTAACTCACCATTCTGGGATTCTGTAAAATGACAGGGCTAGTAATGGATGCTCTATAGGCTCCCTATTCACTTTAAAAATATTTAAATTTCAATTCTAAAACATGTTATGTTAAAGAGTAATTCCACCCCACATGCACACTAATAATTATTTTCCTGGCTGGGCATGGTGGCTTATGCCTGTAATCCCAGCACTTTGGGAGGGTGAAGCAGGTAGATCATTTGAGGTCAGGAGTTCAAGATCACCCTGACCAACATGGAGAAACCCTGCCTCTACTAAAAAAAAAAAAAAAAAAAAAAAAAAAAAATAGCCAGGTGTGGTGGTGCATGTCTGTAATCCCAGCTACTTGGGAGGCTGAAGCAAGAGAGTCGCTTGAACCTGGAATCCAGTGGAGGTTGCGGTGGGCTGAGATTGCTCCACTGCACTCCAGCCTAAGTAAAAGAGCAAGATTCCAGCTCAAAAAAAAAAAAAAAAAAAATTATTTTCCTGACTACAATATACTACACATTATACACCAAACCTACTATTGGGGGCAGACTCGCGTGGCTATGACTGAACATCCAGACTATCATTTAAAGTGGAAGCTGTAATTTGAGCACCCATCAAAAAAGAAATATATTCAGAATAAGGAAAACAGTCCTGGAAGAAGATTAGGACTTCGTTCTAATCCTGACACTGCTGACAACTTTAAACAGTAAGTTACTCTTCTCTACGACTGTTTACTTGTTTGTAAATTGAGAAATGTTGGGATAATCACTAAGCTCCATTTGAGACTTCCTTTACTTTCTTCCTCCTTCCAAACTAGAATGTTATCCTAGAAACCAAAACTGTTTCTAGAAAACCAAAAACGACAGCATCAATAAATATGAGAACTGGCCAAACTCCTAGTGTAAATAGTCCCAATCTGAGGATGGTTAACAATGGTACCAGCCTTTCAGATGGACCCACACGGATGTTCAAGAACCAGCAGACTCTTTTCTGTCTGCTTTCCAGAATAATGCATATTCTCCACCACAGAGAAGGGCAGGAAATGGAAATTAGCTCAAGATATATACTGATTGCTACTTTTTACAAATCAGTACACAATAACTGATGACTCCTTGGTACCACAGTATTATTTTATTTACTTTTTGTTTTTATTTCTTTGAGATGGAGTTTTGCTCTTGTCGCCCAGGCTGGAGTGCAATGGCATGATATCAGCTCACTGCAACATCTGACTCTCAGGTTCTAGCGATTCTCCTGCCTCAGCCTCCCAGGTAGCTGGGATTACAGGAATGCGCCACCCACACCCAGCTAATTTTGCATTTTTAGTAGAGACAGGGTTTCTCCACGTTGGTCAGGCTGATCTTGAACTCCCAACTTCAGGTCATCCGCCTGCCTCAGCCTCCCAAAGTGCTGGGATTATAGGCAGGAGCCACCATGCCCAGCCTGTACCACAATATTTTTAATGGCCAACATTTATTCAGTACCTACCATGTGATGCACCTGGTGCTAAGTACCTTAAAACATTATAAAGCTAGAAGATAATTTTAGGTGATTTTCAGGTAAAAAAAAACTAAGGACTGGAGAACACACGGTGAAATTCATTTTCTTAGGTTTAAGATCTCTCCTTGCAAAAAAAGGACAACAGACTCTTAATTATTTCATTATCTTTAAGAAAAAAAAAACACGCATAAGTGGAAACTGAATTTTAAATCCTGATTCTCACATTAAGAAAGTAATTTACTCTTAGTACTCCCAAATGGTTTCATTATATTCTTACCTTTTTATTTCAAACCTAATTAGGAACAAAGAACAGAAACTCATCTTAAAAATATATAATTAAAAGTTATTTTATAACATAAAACTAAAAACCTCTTACCTGAGCATGAAAATTGGACATAGTCGTTGTCTCTATATCTTTCTTTCCCAATATCTCCATTTTCACTGGAGAATTGGGAAAATTAAATGAAAAATAGTCTAAAAAGTCAGGTAAATAAGTAGCTGCCCCATGAACAATACCCATCACATAGAAAGCTGCAGAGTTTTCATTTTCACTGAACACTAGACCCACAAACTCTTCTGCAAACCTCTCCATCTCCATAGGAGACAGATGGGAGAGTTCGTTACTGTAGGCATGAATGACTGATGCACCTCCATTAGGCTGGTGCTCTATATGAATGAGTTGTTTAAATTCCAAAGTGTCCAACCTTTTGAGGTTATTCTGAACTCGTGGCTCCTTTAATGAGACAAATGGAAACTCACTGTTCTCTGGAATTTTGGAATCATAGTTCTTGGTATCCAAATTCTTTCCAACATAATCTTTCATGTTATCATTTAGAATGCCTTTGGCTTCTTGATCTTCAACATCAATTAGCAATCCTGAACAGATGGTCTGAATAGATTTGCTATACATTTTCGGACGCTTCCGCTTTTCATTCTCTTTGTGTTTCTTTTTCTTTTTCTTCTTTACCTTTTTAATTTGTAAGTCTTCTATATTTGTTTTTGGTTTCTCCTTCCCACCTGTTGGAAAAAATGTTTTTTGAAATTCTATAATTATTTTAAAAACCATGCTTTAGGAACAGTTTTGGATAAATAAGAAGTTTACTTCTGAAAATTTACTCAGAATATATATTTAGGACTCATTTTTTACAGAATTGATAATATTTAGTCAGTCTCTTCATCTACACAGAGAGACAGGCTTAGAGCAAAGTTACATCTACAGTGTGTGCTTTCTGACACATAGCAAATGCTCACGGTTTACTGAAATAAAGAGATGAATGAGTATTTTAGAAAACAATCTTCACATGTTGTAGAAAGTCAGAAATGTAAAGATGAAAAAAGATCAATATAAACAGTGTCCTCTAGATGTTACTCATTGATATATATTATCAGTTTTACTTTACCTCAGGTCTTAAATATTGCATCAAAGTGTCATGGAGATTTATAAATCATAAAGGGAGAAAACTGTTGCAAAATATAACAGCAACGAACACAGCAATTCCTTAGCTTTTTACCATATTTCCTCCTTAGTAAATTACTCTTGCATCTAATATGGTCTACTTTAGGTCCACCACAGTTTACAAAATCACAGTGAAAACTCAGACAGATACAACAAAAATATGACAAAAATCAGAATCATTTCTCATTTCCTAAGCTCAAATAATACCCAAGTACTGGTAAAGAGATGAATAAAAGGGTAACTTGTATATTAAAGAGCTTTTGTGAACAAAAGTACATAGATTCTGGGCTCAGAAATGTAGAAATCCAGAGAATAAAAGATTAATCCACAGCTCTAGAATCTAAGTATACATATAAACACTTAATATTATTACACTGTATTCATTTCTATATAAGAAAAATATAAACGAGTAAATATCCTCATGAGAGAGATAATATAAAGCCAAACTAAGGGCTGAGAAAAGGCATTCACTATTTCCACCTTTTACCTCAGTTTCACAGAAAACCTGCCATGAATGAAATTCTCCCAATCTGCTTCTTTACCTAAATATTTCCATCTTTCCACATCTTTTTTCCTTTCTGCTTCCAGTGAATGAGACGTTCTGCCTATTTTCAAAAATAAGACCCTCCCACCAACTCTAATAACCCTTGTTTAGCAGTCTTTTGACCACTAAATTTTTCATAAATAATCTATGCCCTGAGTGGTTAAAAAATAAAAATGAAGAAGAAATTTTTTTAATTAAAAAAAAAAAAAAATCAGGCCAGGCACATTGGCTCATGCCTGTAATCCCAGCACTTTGGGAGGCCAAGGTGGGCAGATGGCTTGAGGTCATAAGTTCAAGAGCAGCCTGGCCAAGAGATTGAAACCCTGTCTCTACTAAAAACACAAAAATTAGCTGGGCGAGGTGGCGTGCAACTGTAATCCCAGCTACTCAGGAGACTGAGGCAGAAGAACTGCTTGAACAGGGAGGCAGAGATTGCAGTGAGCTGAGATTGTGCCACTGCACTCCAGCCTGGGTGACACAGTGAAACTCCACCTCAAAAAGAATAAAAAAAGAAAAAAGAATTATCTTGCCCAGTGTCTTTCCTTTATCACTTTACCATTCTTACTGTTCTGCTTTCAATCTGATTAAATTTGTTTTCCCAGAATGTTGAAATATCAAAACCAGTCGTATTTACTCAAATCATTTTTTCTAGTCTCTCCATGATTTGAGAGAATTATCCAGCTCATCCTTGATTACTCCTAAATTCCTTGATGCCACTGTCTCAAATTTTGGTCTAACAGCCATGTAACGGTCTCTCATCCTGAATGCTAGAGCCATATTAATCTTTCTGTAATTTTTATATATTCTTTTATCATATTCTTTCCTTAACTAAACTGCTTTCAGGAGCTCTCAATGTCTACCTATAATCTCTTCAGTCTGGAATCCTAAGACAGTGCCCTCAAGTACCTCATGCTCTGGTAAAACTCCACTACTTATTTATAATTTCTTACTTATTTACAATTTACAATTTCTTATCTCTACTGGCAAAGGCATTTCTTCTCCTTAAAATACCCTTGCCTTGCTCATTACTTACCACTGAACTCTTTCCTATACATTTGATATGACTGAAAGTTTCCTGAGGCCTCTCCAGAAGCTGAAGCAGATGACAGCATCATGCTTTCTGTACAGCCTGCAGAAACATGAGCCAATTAAACCTCTTTTCTTTATAAATTACCCAGTCTCAGGTATTTATTTATAGCAGTGCAAGAATGGACTAATACAGAAAATTGTTACTGAGGAATGAGGCATTGCTATAAAGATATCTGACAATGTGGAAGTGTCTCCCCTAGTAGAGAGATCCTCCATGAGAGTTCCATCCGTATAGCAGGCTTCTGCCTGAATATCCAGGTGTTTCCATACATCCTCCAAAATCTAGGTGGAAGCTCCCAAGCCACAAGTCTTGCATTCTGTGTACTGGCAGGCTTAACACCACACAGAAGTCTCATGGCTGGCACCCCTGAAATAGTGGCTTAAGCTTACCTGGGTCCCTTTGAGCCACAGATGGAGTTGGGGTGGCTGGGGAGCAATTAGCAGTATCCTGAGGCTGTGCAGAGCAGCAGGCCCCTGGGCCTGGCCGAGGAAACCATTCAGTCCTCCTAGGCCTCCAGGCCTGTGATGGGAGGAGCTGCCATGAGGTTCTCTGAAATGCCTTCTAGGACTTTTCCCCATTGTCTTGGCTATTAGCAGTTGGCTCTTTCATTTTATTTATGCAAATTTCTGCAGCCTGCTTGAACTCCTCCCCTGACAACTGGCTTTTCTTTTCTACCAGATGACCAGACTGCAAATTTTCCAAACCGTAAAGGCTTGGAAAAGGTAATGTGGGGAAATGTGGGGTTGGAGCCCCCACACTGAGTCTCCTCTGGGGCACTACCTAGTGGAGCTATGAGAAGAAGGCCATTGCCCTCCAGGTCCTGAAACGGTAGATCCACCAAAAGCTAGCACTATGCACCTGGAATAGCCTCAAGCTCAAGCACTCAATACCAGCCCTTAAGAGCAGCCACAGGGGCTGAACCCTGCATAGCCACAGGGGGTGGGGCTACCCAAGGCACTGGGAGCCCACCTCTTGCATGAGAGTGTCCTGAATGTGGGGCATGGAGTTAAAGGGGATTATTTTGGAACTTTAAGATTTAACAGGAGAGGATCCAAGATGGCCAATTAAGAGCAGCTCAGGATTGCAGCTCCCAGGGAAAGTGCGGAGGGTGAGTGGACGCTGCATTTCCAGATAGATTTTTATTGCCCGTAGACCAGGAGACTCCCAGGTGGAGGACCCCAAAGGTTGCCAGCATGGCTGTTTTGGCCGGCAGGGTGGGTCTCTGCACAAAATACATGGGTCCAGACACCGTTTTAGCTGGCGATTGGAGCTTCTGGGAGACAAGAGTCGCCCACTCAACTGATAAAAAGGGGACCGAAACAGGGAGCCAGGCCAGGAGATTCCCAGGCAAAAAAGCGCCACGAATCTCCAGCGCGGCTCTTTGAGCCAGTGCAGGGGGTCGCTGCTCAGGAAATCACACAGATCTGGGCACCTTTTGATCAGGCGACTGGAACACCTGGGAGATACAGTCGCCTATTCAACTGAAAAAAAGGGGACTGAAAAAGGGAGCCAGGCCAGGAGATTCCCGGGTGAAAAAGCACCATGAGTCTCCAGTGCGGCTGTTTCAGCTGGCTGAGCGGGTCTCTGCAAAAAATCTCACACAAATCTGGATGCCTGTTCAACTGGCAACAGGAACGCCTGGGAGACAGAGTCACCCGTTCAACCAACAAAAACGGGGTATGAGGCAGTGAGCCAGGTGATCAAGCTTGGCCAGTCCCACCCCCACAAAAAACAGCAATCTGAAATGCTCTGGATTGAGACTTTCACAGCAAGCACAGCTGAACCTGGGATGGCTCAGCTCTCTGGGGGAGGGGTGTCCACCATTACCGAGGCAGTCCACCACTATGGAGGTAGTCTGTCACTGCTGAGGCAGCCCACCATTGCCAAGGCAGTCCTCCATTACAGAAAGAGTCCGCTATTACAGAGATGGGCTGCCATTGCCGAGACAGTTCTAACTATACCCCTATAAACAGGACGGCAGGGAAGTTCACACGGCAGCTGGGTGGAGCGCACACCAGCACAGCAAAGCCTCTGTAGGCAGACTGGGACTAGGGTGCCTCCTCACTGGGCAGGGCAGCCCTGAAAAATGGCAGCAGCACGACAGAAACTTATAAATAAAGCCCTAACTCCACAGGACAGAGCACCTGGGGGAAAAAAAGGTATTTATGAGTTCTGCTGCAGCAGACTTAAACTTACCTGTCCAGCAGCTTTGAATGGAACAACAGAGCTCACAGCTCAGCACTTGAGCTCCTATAAGGACAGACTGTCTCCTCAAGCAGCTCCCTGACCCTTGGATATCACCTTATAAACTAGAGCTCAGACTGACATCTGGCAGGTATCCTTCTGAGACAAAGACAGCAGAAGAAGAAACTGGTAGCAACCCTTACTGTTCTGCAGCCGCTGGAGGTGATCTCCAGGCAAGCAGGGCCTGGAGTGGACTTCAGTAGTCCTACAACAGAGGGGCCTGACTGTCAGAAGGAAAACTGAGAAACAGAAAGAAATAACTTCATCATCAACAAACTGGACGTCCACTCAGAGACCCCATCTGAAAGCTGACAACCACAAAGAAGACAAGTAGATAAATCTACAAAGATGGGAAGAAATTGGTGCAAAAAAGGATGAAAACACCCAAAACCAGAACACCTCTCCACCTCCAAGGGATCACAACTCCTCACCAGCAAGGGAACAAGGATGGACGGAGAATGAGTCTGATGAATTGACAAAAACAGGCTTCAGAAGGTGGGTAATAAGAATCTTCTCTGAGCTAAAAAACATGTTCTAACCCAATGGAAAAAAACTAAGAACCTAGAAAAAAGGTTTGAAGAAATGCTAATGAGAATAAACACCTTAGAGAGGAATATAAGTGAACTTACGGAACTGAAAAACACAACACGAGAACTTAGTGAAGCATACACAGGTTTCAACAGCCGAACTGACCAAGCAGAATAAAGGATATCAGGGGTCGAAGAACAACTCAATGAAATAAAAAAATAAGCCAATAAGAAATAAAAAATATCAAAAAGGAATGAACAAAGTCTCCAAGAAATATGGGACTATGTGAAAAGACCTAATCTACGTTTGATAGGTGTACCTGAATGTGACGAAGAGAACGAATCCAAGCTTGAAAATACTCTTCAGGATATTATCCAGGAAAACTT
>CAUYQU010018838.1:0-33414 GCA_963574635.1 Cheracebus regulus
AGAATGAATCCAAGCTGGAAAACACTCTTCAGGATATTATCCAGGAGAACTTCCCCAACCTAGCAAGGCAGGCCAATATTCAAGTCCAGGAAATACAGAGAACACCACAAAGATATTCCTCAAGAAGAGCAACCCCAAGGCACATAATTGTTAGATGCACCAGGGTTAAAATGAAGGAAAAAATGCTAAGGGCAGCCACAGAGGAAGGTCAGGTTACCCACAAGAGGAAGCCCATCAGACTCACAGTGGATATCTCAGCAGAAACCCTACAAGCCAGAAAAGAGTGGGGGCCAGTAGACAACATCCTTAAAGAAAAGAACTTTCAACCTAGAATTTCATATCCAGCCAAACCAAGCTTCATAAGTGAAGGAGAAATAAAATTCTTTACGAACAAGGAATTGCTCAGAGATTTCATAACCACCAGGGCTGCCTTACAAGAGCTCCTGAAAGAAGCACTAAACATAGAAAGGAACAATCAGTAGCAGCCACTCCAAAAACATACCAAATGGTAAAAAGCATCAACACAATGAACAAACTGTGTCAACTAATGGGTAAAACAACCAGCTAGCATCAAAATGGCAGGATCAAATTCACACATAACAATATTAACCTTAAATGTAAAAAGGCTAAATGCCCCAATTAAAAGACACAGACTGGCAAATTGAATAAAAAGGCAAAAAACATCAGTGTGCTGTATCTAGGAAACCCATCTAACATGCAAGGACACACACAGGCTCAAAATAAAGGGATGGAGGAAGATTTAACAAGCAAATGGAGAGCAAAAAAAAGCAGGAGTTGCAATCCTAGTCTCTAATAAATTAGACTTTAAAGCAACAAAGATCAAAAGAGACAAAGAAGGGCACTACATAATGGTAAAAGGATCAATGAAACAAGAAGAGCTAATGATCCTAAATTTATATGCACCCAATACGGGGGCACCCAGATACATAAAGCAAGTTCTTAATGACATACAAAGGAGACTTAGACTCCCACACAATAATAGTGGGAGACTTGAACACTCCACTGCCTGTATTAGACAGATCAATGAGACAGAACATTAACAAGGATATCCAGGACTTGAAGTCAAATCTGGACCAAGCAAACCTGATAGACATCTACAGAACTCTCCACCCCAATCCACAGAATATACATTCTTCTCAGCACCACGTCACGCCTACTCTAAAACTGACCACATAACTGGAAGGAAATCACTCCTTAGCAAATGCAAAAGAACAGAAATCATAACAGTCTCTCAGATCACAGTGCAATCAAAATAGAACTCAGGATTAATAAACTCAGAACAGCACAACTTCATGGAAACTAAACAACTGGCTCTTGAATGTTGACTGGATAAACAATGAAATGAAGGCAGAAATAAAGATGTTCTTCGAAACCAACCAGAACAAACACATAACATACCTAGAATCTCTGGAACACATTTAAAGCAGTGTCTACAGGAAAATATATAGCAATAAATGACCAAATTAGAAGTAGGGAAAGATCTAAAATTGACACCCTATCATCAAAATTGAAAGAGCTAGAGTAGCAAGATCAAAAAAATTCAAAAGCTAGCAGAAGACAAGAAATAACTAAGATCAGAGCAGAACTGAAGGAGATAGAGATTTAAAAAAAACACCCTTCAAAAGTCAATAAATTCAGGAGCTGGTTTTTTGAAAAGATCAACAAAATAGACAGACCACTAGCCAGATTAATAAAAAAGAAAAGAGAGAAGAATCAAAAAGATGCAATAAAAAGATAAAGGGAATATCACCACCGATTCCACAGAAATACAAACTACCATCAGAGATTACTACAAACAACTCTATACACACAAACCAGTAAACCTGGAAGAAATGGATGAATTCCTGGACACTTGCACCCTCCCAAGCCTAAACCAGGAAGAAGTCGAAACCCTGAATAGACCAATAACAAGGGCTGAAGTTGAGGCAGCAATTAATAGACTACCAAACAAAAAAAGCCCAGGTCCAGATGGGTTCACAGCCGAATTCTACCAGACATACAAAGAGGAGCTGAAACCACTCGTTCTGAAACTATTCCAAACAATCCAAAAAGAGGGAATCCTTCCTAAATCATTTTATGAGACCAACATCATCCTGATATCAAAACCCGGCAGACTCAACAAGAAAAGAAAAGTTCAGGCCCATATCCATGATGAACATAGGTGCAAAAATCTTCAATAAAATACTGGCAAACCGATTGCAACAGCACATCAAAAAGCTTATCCATCACAATCAAGTAGGCTTCATCCCAGGGATGCAAGGCTGATTCAACATACGCAAGTCTATAAACGTAATTTACCACATAAACAGAACCAAAGACAAAAACCACATGATTATCTCAATAGATGCAGAGAAGGCCTTTGACAAAATTCAACAGCCCTTTATGTTAAAATCTCTCAATAAACTAGGTATCAGTGGAATGTATCTCAAAATAATAAAAGCTATTTATGACAAACCTACAGCCAATATCTTACTGAATGGGAAAAACTGGAAGCATTCCCTTTGAAATCTGGCACTAGACAAGGATGCCCTCTCTCACCACTCCTATTCGATATAGTATTAGAAGTTCTAGCCAGAACAATCAGGTAAGAAAAAGAAATAAAGGGTATTCAATTAGGAAAGGAGGAAGTCAAATTGTCTCTATTTGCAGATGACATGATTATATATTTAGAAGACCCTCATCATCTCAGCCCAAAATATCCTGAAACTGATAAGCAACTTCAGCAATGTCTCAGGATACAAAACAATGTGCAGAAATTACAAGCATTCCTATACACCAATAACAGACTTAAAAAGAGCCAAATCAAGAATGAACTGCCATTCACAATTGCTACAAAGAGAATAAAATACCTAGGAATACAACTAACAAAGGATGTAAAGGACCTCTTCAAGGAGAACTACAAACCACTGCTCAATGAAGTAAGAGAGGATACAAACAGATGAACAAAATTCCATGCTCATGGTTAGGAATAATCAATATTGTGAAAATGGCCATACTGCTCAAAGTAATTTATAAATTCAACGCTATCCCCATCAAGCTACCTATGACCTTCTTCACAGAACTGGAAAAAAACACCTTAAATTTCATATGGAACCAAAAGAGAGCCAAGACAATCTAAGCAAAAAGAACAAAGCTAGAGGCATCACACTCCCTGACTTCAAACTATACTAGAAGGCTACAGTAATCAAAACAGCGTAGTTCTGCTACCAAAACAGAGCTATAGACCAGTGGAACAGAACAGAGGCCTCAGAGGCAATTGACACACATCTACAACCATCTGGTCTTTGACAAACCTGACAAAAACAAGCAATGGGGAAAGGATTCCCTGTTTAATAAATGGTGTTAGGAAAACTGGCTAGCCATGTGTAGAAAGCAGAATCTGGATACCTTTCTGACACCTTGCACTAAAATTAACTCCAGAAGGATTAAAGACTTAAACATAAGGCCTAACACCTAAAAACCCTAGAAGAAAACCTCAGCAAAACCATTTAAGACATAGGAATAGGCAGGGACTTCATGACTAAAACAACAAAAGCATTGGCAACAAAAGCCAAAATAGACAAATGGGATCTAATTAAACTCCAGAGCTTCTGTACAGCAAAAGAAACAATCATTAGAGTGAACCGGCAACCAACAAAATGCGAAAAAATTTTTGCAATCTACTCATCTGGCAAAGGGCTAATATCCAGAATTTACAAAGAACTAAAGCAGATTTACAAGAACAAAGCAAACAAACCCATTCGAAAATGGGTGAAGGATATGAACAGACAGTTTTCAAAAGAAGACATTTATGAGGCCAACAAACATGAGAAAATGCTCATCATCACTGGTCATTAGAGAAATACAATTCAAAACCACATTGAGATACCATCTCACACCAGTTAGAATGGCAATCATTAAGGAATCTGGAGACAACAGATGCTGGAGAAGATGTGGAGACATAGGAACACTTTTACACTGTTGGTGGGAGTGTAAATTAGTTCAACCATTGTGGAAGACAATGTGGCGATTCCTCAAGGACCTAGAAACAGAAATTCCATTTGATGTAGCAATCTCATTACTGGGTATATATCCAAAGGATTATAAATCATTCTATTGTAAAGACACATGCACACGTATGTTCATTGCAGCAGTGTTTACAACAGCAAAGACCTGGAACCAACCCAAATGCCCACTGATGATAGACTGAACAAGGAAAATGTGGCACATATACACCATGGAATACTATGCAGCCATAAAAAATGATGAGTTTGTGTCCTTTGTAGGGACATGGATGAATCTGGAAACCATCAATCTCAGCAAACTGACACAAGAACAGAAAATCAAACACTGCATGTCCTCACTCATAGGCGGGTTTTGAACAATGAGAACACATGGACACAGGGAGGGGAGCATCACACACTGGGGTCTGTTGCGGGGGAGTAGGGGAGGGACAACGGGGTGTAGGGAGGTTGGGGAGGGACAACATGGGGAGAAATGCCACATATAGGTGACGGGGGATGGAGGCAGCAAACCACATTGCCATGTATGTACCTATACAACAATCCTGCATGTTTTGCACATGTACCCAAGAACCTAAAGTGCAAAACAAAATATTAAAAAATAAATTCTATTGCATGTAAATTGTTTTGACAATACCTGTAGTTAATTTGGAGGAAGTGAAAAAGAAGAAGTACTGACTAAAACAACTTCAGAAAATATTTACTTATATATTCACTTCTTAACTCTTTGCAAAATGGATCTGAGATAGTTTAAATGCGTATATACATAATATATTTTGTAATACACATATATGTAATTACATATATGTAATTCATACATATATGACTATTACACACATATATATGTACATATTATTTTAAAAGAAATAGAAGCCAAAGCCATGAAAAACAAGGAAAATACAACTTGCAAAAACAAGTGCTAACAGAATGATAACTGAATATAACATTTGCCCTGAACTGCTGGTAATTAGTGGGGAAAACAGAAAATTATTGATGTGTAATACTATTACCACAAAAAATATTTAGTATACCAACTCTCCAAGAAGGATGATCCTAATGATGAAGTCATAAAGAAAAGTTCAATGTGAGACCTTTTTTGGAGAACATTGGTAAAAAATATTTTCTGTAAAGAGTTTTACAACAAACACAGAAGCTGTCTAAATACTGTAACTTATTGCAAAGAGCCTCAATAAAAGTTGAAAGAGTAGCATTACAGTATACCTTGTAACCCAATTCTGCAGGTGGGGATGACCTGTTGTCATCCAATAACCCATTAGGGCAACGGTCCTCAACCTTTTTGGCACCAGACACTGGTTTCCTGGAAGACAATTTTTAAACGGGGGTACGGGGAGAGGGTGAAACTTTCACCTCATATCATCAGGATCTTAGATTCTCATGAGGCGTGCACAATCTAGATCCCTTGCACATGCAGTTCCCAGTAGGGTTCATGCTTCTATGAAATCTAATGCTACTGCAGTTCTGATGTGAAGTGGAACAGGCAGTAATGCTCCCTCACCCACTGCTCACAACTTATTGTGAGTCCAAATTGCTAACAGGCCAGGACTGGTAGGGGTCTGCAGCCTGAGGGTTGAGGACCTCCTCATTAGGGTACAGGCTATAGTGTAAAATATATAAGCCACTTAAGGGGAAACATATTTCATAACAAATCTCTTTATCTCTAGCATTTGATACAAACATAGAGGGTAATTCAAGAATGCATTTAATGAGAGTGTAAAACACTGCATTTTTTTTTTGTTACTCCCTGAATCAACATCCATATGTTTTAAAAACCAGATGGTGAAGTGGCAGGATAAGACATTTTATTTTGAATGTTGAAAATTTTACAGAAAAGGTGTTCCCATCTCCCTATGGAAAGACATTTTTAGACAAAGCTAGAATTTTCCCCAAAAAGCAACTCTGGATCTATCAAGTCAAACATTTTATAATTGCTTGATTGTGACCTTAAAGTTCCAAACCATAATGGAGAAATATTACATTTGGAAAACTTTAATTACTGATGTTAAAACTGACCCATTCAAACCACTGAAAATCCCTGCAGATGCGCCTATAGAATATTTGGTTCTGGACTTTGTAACCATCTGGTGAGTCTACCAGAATGGGTGACTGGAAAATATACTCCATGAAATTTAATTAGTAGACTTGCTGAGCAGAATTTTGTAGAATTAACCAATTTAATTTTGGATAATGTCTTCCAAAAATGATCATTTTAATTTTGGTGTCTTTTGTGTCAAGTAAGCCATTATTTGTGGCAGCAATTGGATGGCAAAAGCCTTTGCTTTCAGGCCATGTATAGTTCATAAAACTATATCACGTCAATAGCATAATGGAGAACAGTTGCTTATTATTTATTTAAAAACAGCCCTTGTCTAAAATGTAAAAGAGTACAAGATCATTAAGGTACAACTAAAACATGAGAAGGGACAGCAGGCAGCACTTTTTTGTACTCTTTGAAACTGTAAACTCTTGTGCTAGAGCTTTCTTAATATTAAAAAAATTAATTTATAAAGATTGTAAATACTCAAGATGTACAATGTGATGATTTAGAATGAATGTACCTTCTTAATATTTGACACAATATTAAAATATAGCTTATTTTGAAGTGATAATTTCAGAAGATGTAAGGTTAGAAGATATGCTTTTTCTGTCCCTAGAAAGTAATGAAAGCATAGTAAATGTTACAAACTGTCTCATGCAATTATTGGAATTTATATTAAAGCAGGAAAATAACAGGATGGGTAGAAAATTAATACCTATACATTTCTTCTACAAACATATACTGCTTTGAGCTCAAAGCTACTTCAGTTAGTTGCTATCCTGGTGGGAAACTAATGGTGCACTCTAACTGGGTCATCAAGAAGTGCTTAATAATGGAACTACTTTTAAAAAGGGTAGGCAAGTTTTAGGGACACCAACAAGAAACCAGATGGTGCTGCATCCCAGAGGTAGCAACAGCAGGGAATCTTTACCACCAGTCCTGAATAGGCAAGGAAGGTGAAGATATGCTTGTGTGAAGGGTGTAGCTGTATGGAGAATGCTGAATGGCCGAGACTAGGGCCTTTATTTAAGGGATGCAGCCACCCACCTTGTTGACCTGGCAGGAAAGGAATCATGTAAAGAATACCTGACTTCCTAGGGAGGCTGAGGCAGGCAGATCACCTGAGGTTAGAAGTTCGAGATCACTCTGGCAAACATGGCAAAACCCCGTTTCTACTAAAAATACAAAAAAAAAAAAAAAAATTAGCCAGGCACTGTCGTGGGCACCTGTAATGCCAGTAACTCGGAAAGCTGAAGCTGGAGAATCACTTGAACCTGGGAGGCGGAGGTTGCAGTGAGCTGAGATAGCACCACTGCACTCCAGCCCCGGCAACAGAGTGCTAGACTCTGTCTCAAAAACAAAACAAAACAAACAAACAAAAACCTGACTTCCTTTGGTATGTTGCACTTGATTCCTTTTAATCAACTCCACTGGAAGCCAAAGCACACAGCTGCAGACCATACTGGTCAGGCTCTTCTAACACTAATACAGAGCTAGGTGGGGAAAAATAAAAAGTGGATGAAGACGTGGATGGACAGTATCCAGCTCAGTTCTTAAGGAGACACCTAGTGTAATCTCTGAGTGGCAATAACCAGCATAATAAATCTATAGATCTGGAATATATACAAGTTTGCCTTTTGTAAAATGAATAGCTAATTGAAGAGTCAATTGGAGTGGTCAATTTGGCAATGCTGCTGAACTATCTATTTAAACAGATTAGCTGCAGCAGCATGGCCAAAGTAGTTTTCACTGTCAGGTGATGGATCAAATGAGCAGGACCAGTGCGTAAGCCCCAGATACAGAGAGTGCTAAACTATATAAGCTTGGAAGCAGCTCTCCTAGGACTATTAAGCCAGTATAAACAGAATTTCATTCAACAGTGGTTATCCTTTTCTTTCTGCAACCTTAACTACCAAACATATAACATAGGCATTAATATCTCAAACTTTACAATCATAATTAGTTCTAAAGACTGTCCATAGGATTCTCTACTGGAATTTGTTGTTCTTGATTTTTTTAAGCCAAATTTATTCAAAAGATTTGAACTAACAAGTCACTCAACATATTTTCTGCGTTCTGTCACACTTCAACTAAACCTGCCAGTTTTAGAGATATGATACCAATGTTTGCTCAAATATGTATAACAATTTAATTCACCAGCACAATTCATTTGATTGTGTCTACTGGTTTCATGAAAATAAACTTGAAAAACCTTATTTCCTATCAAAATGTCAGTGGCACATAGTACCATTGTGAAAAAAAGCAAAGCAAAACTAATTGGCACATTGTAAATATTTGATGAAAAATAAATAAATAGTTTGATCTGACTTATCCTCCTGATAATACAAACTTGGACCCAATTTGTTACAATTATATAAGTTATTGTAGACTTTTTTTTACATTCATTATAATTCTCAGGCAAATTTATTCTAATTGAAATACAAGTACTTTTGGGCTTTGCCATCCTAATACCTATTCAGAAAACTTGCCCACATTAATCCCTGCATCAATAAAAGGTATTCTGTACAATAATTCAAATTTAATTTCTGAAGTAGTCCTATGGAGTTTTGTGACTGTTTAAAAGGGAAGAACTTGGGCAAGCATATAGATAGATCTAAGTAGTGACTCAAAAGCTTTTTGACTAAAGTTGACCTAATTCTACGATTTAATGTTTGATGTCCTTACAGAGAGAGGGCAGTTGATGGTATGTCCTGAGCAGTGCTGGGACGACATCATTAACCAAGCTGGACCACAGGACAGCATTCAGAGACTATTCTAAAGAAAGAACCTGTGTTCATTATTGTAATTTTTGCAATGGTTGTAACATTCTGGCGAGATCTACCAGAGACATTTGGGGAGGGGACAATTGGGAGAAGGGGGCTTTACCGCCCTGTGAACTTAAGAGTGAAAGTGGCAAGCATGTGCCCAATGTGAAGAGCAGAAACCATCACACTTCTTGGAAATATAGTATCCAACAGTGCTTCATGGTCAAGGATATGTCTGGGTTAAAAATGAATCCTTAATAGGGACATAAAATTAACCCAAACTGAATGAAATTAAGTTTTCATTATATTATAGACCATATCATAGAGGAGCATAAAAGCAGACTCTAATATCAGACAGAATGAGGTTTTACCAATTAATAACTATATGATCTTGGCCCACGAACTTAACTTCTGTATCATCAGTTTTCTTTACGTAAAATGAAGATAATAAAACTAACACTATGCTAATAAAGCACTTAATACAATATTGAAGGCCATGGATTTGTCAGACCTTCAATAATTGTTATTATTATTACTTTTATTATTACTAAGCTTGATCAAATGGGAGACGATATATAAAAAGGGCAGGATTTTTACCCTTGTCATTTAATTCAACCTAATTCCCTCTTACTGAGCTTATTCTTTCCTTTGTGTGAAAAAATAGGAAAATCAAAATGAATAAAAACCAGTCTCATACCTATAGGGAACTAGACAGGTAAATGAGCAATTACAGTTATAATTTTACATCCCTGAGGTTAGTGACAGGCAACTGTGTACTTAGTAGTTTCAAAAGTAGCATATAGGACTTACTTAATAAATGATTTAATTAATTCAGAGTAGCATGAGCTGTAATTACTATGCAAACAGCTAGGGAATTGTAAAGAAAAAAGACAACAACTTCACATGGATGAAGCCAGAAAAGACTTCTATAATGATCTGAATCTGAAACTGAGGCTTAAAGAAAGATTAGAAGTTGCCAGTGAGCATAGGGTATACAGACTGTCTTAGCACAGGGAATGGCCATTGCACTGTGTTAAAGGCAGGAAAGAATCTGTTAATTCAGAGAACTACCAATCTTCAGTATGAGTTGAGTGATGCATACCTAAGAGAGACAGTGAGAGATTAGTTTAGGAAGATAAGCATCTCCCCTGTCACCACTCCTGGTCATTTCTATTCCTTCTTTCCTTATTTTCCTTCATAGAACTTGCTACCTCTTGCCCTTCTATTATAAATGTATTTATTTATTGCTTCTTGTCTGCCTCAGCCATTGGAATGTAAGCTTCATGAAAGTAGGCACATCTTACTGTTCTATTTCTCTATCTGCAGCCTCTGGATCAGTAGCCTGAAATATAGGGAATGCTAAAAAAAAATATATTTATTGAATGAAAAGTGAAAGAACAAATAAATAGAGAATTTCTCATGAAATGTCTTCAGTATAATATTTAGGAAGAAATATCAGTATTGGCATGGGATGAGGGTGAAGCTGAGTAATGAGTCTGAGAGAATCTCTTAGGTTTCTAATTAAAGTGACTAAGCAAATGTCTAATGACCAAATATGGAATGCAAGAATAAGAGCTAGGTTTTTGTTTTTGTTTTGAGGAAGTGTGGGATGTCGAATTCTAAGTTATGACTCTCCCAGAGTTGTAGGGATGAATTTCCTCACCTATGAAGAATCCACAATCTATTTCCCTCAAATGAATGGCAGCATTCTAAGTTACTCCATCATATTTTTATTTACAGCTATTTTTATTTATAGCTATAGAAAAAATTATCATGATTAAAAAATTCCTACATTAATCTTCTTCATTACACAGAAAGTCAAAGGTAGAAGATTAAGAAATTCAAATAACCTGCCTCAGAACCACAGAGTTGAAATTATAAACAGAATTTTTGCAGTTAAAAGTAACAGAGGCTACCACTGACCCCATCATTTGTCACCTAGCATGCTGTTCAAGAAACCACTCTCTATTTAGATGATCACCTCAGTGTCATTTCTCCACTAAAGAAATTTAATAGTGAATAATCAAATGTATTCACTCTCAGTTCCTGACATGAGTTTACAATTACTTCTTAGAACTGAGCTAGCTTCAGTAGGATATAAAAATTAGGTTAATCATATGGTGAATACTTACTTCATCCTGTGTGTTTTCCTGCTAGGAACAGAAATTGTCTCCATAATTGTATGCAAATCCTTTCAACAGAATCATCACAAGAAAATTATGTACTGCTACTCCTGCTATAAAGAAAAGTCAAAAGTAACATTTTAAAATATCACTTTCAAATCAACAAAAATGAATGGTTTTGGTTTTGTGTATAAAAGCCAGATCCAAATTAATATTATTTACAGTACACAGCTTGGCATGAGAATATAACAAGCTGATACTTAATATGTTGTGTAACACTTCTTTGAGTTTTGTTGCTAGTGATTGCTTTTATGATTAATTAATGAGATCGGTTGGACTCAAACTTCAACCTAGGGTAGAATAAATTAATTGGTCTTTTAAGAACCAGAATACTTTGGACAGCATTAGCTATCTTGCACCCTCAACTAATGAGTCAATTTTGCAGGGCTAGCTCAGGGTTTGTTTTTATGACCCAAAAAATGTGTCTGTTTTTATCATTTAGAATGGAGTTCTTTCTGAAATGAATTTCACACTTACTTTAATTCTGAGTTTTTTGATGCTTATTTTAGCTCTTATGAATGACTCAGGTTAGTTTCTATGAATAATAATAATTATGAAAACTGGAGACTAATATTAAGGTACCTTAGGGCATCTCTAGACGTATTCCTGCTGTGGTATGTGGTACTCTAGGCTTCCACACCTCATGACCTCCCTTTGCCATTTGTGGAGTTGTAGAGTTTTTGCATTTACTTGCCACATTCTTTTAGGGCCTAAATGTACAAAGTATGAATTAAGTAGTTTTCAGGTCATTCCAATACCACGTAATATTACCTATTATTCATTCAGAAGTTATCTCTGGGATGAACAATAAGACATTGCTGATATTTGACTATTTTTGAACAGCAGAAACAAAAGTTTTATATGGCTCCACTTGATACAATGAAATATCTCCTGGCTCTTATATAGTTAAGTACAGAATAGAAGGAAAAGTATAGAATTTAAAGAAAAGCACACAAGTGACACTCTTTTCTTTCCACTTTTTTTTTGAAGTTAGTCTAGATGAGAGGAGCTTTTGCATTATGCATGTATTACTTTCAAGAGTCTCCTATTTGGATCTCCTGTCCTCCTTTTCTTTCCCCTCTTTAGATGCATCATTTCCACTATATGAAGCTAACATTATAATAGCAGTTTTATAAATTTGTCTCTTCCCTGCTTCAAAGCTTCCAAGGTTTCTAGTGTTTCAGTTTTGTTTTGCTATTATCAATGGAGTAATTTCCAAACTTTCGGTATTTAATTATCCAAAAATATTTATTGAGTCCCTTTTAGATACCAGGTCTTCTTTAAGGCACAGTGAACAAAACAAAGTTCCTGACTTCATGAGCTTATCTTTTAGTTAGGGAAATAGACAATAAACAAGGTGAATGAATAAAACCTATAGAACATTAGGTGGTGGTGAAGTGTTGGGAAGAAAGTTAAGCAGAGAGGGGGAATAGAAAATCACAGGATGAAGGAGTTGAAATGTTAAAGCAACCCAGAATGGCCTCACTGAAGAGAAGGCATTGGGTAGAAAGCTAAAGAACATAAAAGGCTGAACCCTGAAGACCCATCCTGGGGACAGTACTGCAGGCAGAGCACCCGTGGCAAAGGGGCCAGATTGCTGGTCATGTTTGAGAGCAAGAGAGCAGGAGATGAAGTAGGAAATGTGGGTTTTTGCACATCAGTACAAAGAAGCAATTGGAGAGTTTGGACCTATAAGTGGTATGACCTTGCTTGCCTGAAAACTTCCATTCCTGAAGCTATGCTATGAGTAGTGTGAAGTGGGCAAAGGCAGAGGAAGGAAAAAAACATGTAAAGAGGCTCTTGCAATAATCCTCAGCAAGAGGCTTGGGCCTGGGTAGAGGTGGTGTCGGTAGGGAGAAATGGTCAGATTTTCGATATATTTTGAAGGTAACCCTGACAGAGCTTGCTAAAATATGAGATGTGCCTGTGAGAGAAAGAACAGAATTGACGGTGACTGTACTTGAAAGGCCTTCACATCACAGCCTCATCCTTCCTTGCTAATTCCATCTCCCTCTCTTTTTGCATGCTGAAGTGTGGTGAAGAGTCCCTAGGCTGGAGAATGGAAGACCTGAGTTCAATTCATAGTTCAGCCGCTTTGTGGAGTTATGCTTTAAGTCACATAAATTGTTTTTATTTCTTCACCTTTATGGTGGGAATAATGTCTACTTCACAGGGCTGTTATGAGGTTCAATTGTATTGTGAAATACTAATAAAGCATAATGCAGTTTATGACTGCATTACTCCAGCAGCCTGTTCTATTAACTACCAATGATTATTAATTTATTAAGCATTCTGCAAGTTCCCACCTCTCTGCCTTTGCTTTATGATGCAGTAGCTCCTTCCTCATCAGCATCTTTATTCATCAACCCTTTCCCTTCTTTAGGGACCACACCACAGTCCAAGTCATTCTCCCCATGATGAAACCCCCTTTGAAAGGATCTATTCTTTTCCTTAACACTGCTTTCCCAAAGTATTGCAATATTGAAGAGGTTTGACAATCAAATTTATGTCTTACATACTTTACATGCTTAGTATTAAACAAAGGCCTTGTTTGAGTGCCTGTTGATGCATAAACATATATTTTAATTCCCTTATGAGAATACAGTGGTTGGTTGTTATGCACATTTCAATTGTGAAATTTATATAATCTGATATAAAAAAATATCAAGTCAGAAGTGTAAATTTTATATAGTGTGATATATAGAATATATAGTAAACAGATAAAAGAAAAAAATTGTACTTTATGAGCAAAGTAATAGTATATAGTAATTATGCTAGATGTTTATTCTGATTGGAAATTAGTCTTTTATTACTTCAGTTTAAAATTATTCAAATTTTTCAAAACTGCTTTACTTAAATAGACACACATTGCCTTTATTGTAAAAAGATGTTGGTAGAGGTTCATAGTGCTAAGAAGACAAAAAATGCTGGAGGAAAACTTGAAAAGAGATCTAGTATACTCGTAGGGAATATTCAAAATCTACAGATTGTCTCGAGAATAATTGCTGTCTATAGCCAGAGAGAAAAATGGATTTCTCAGACCTCTGTCAGAATTTATTATACTACTTTGGGCGGTAAAGGAGGTGACTGCAAGGATGGTTTTCATCGGAAGTCAATTGACACCTGAAATCCAAACAGAAAAATATGTGCTTCTGAAGATTAAAAAAAAAAAAAAAAAACTCTAAGAGTTCAATCTGAAAATAGATGTAGAATTACCAGCAGTAGAATAGATACTGGTCAGGCTCAAACTGTCTCTCTCTTTATCATTTATATGTCAATAATCACCAAGGTGATTTATTCTGTATCCTTAATCTAGAAACTATTCTCCTTCCACTGCATGGTCCTAAATCTGGTCCACATTACTTCTAACCTGAATTACTACCATGTGGCTTCCTAAATGATTTTCCCATTTCTGTGTTACCACATCCATTGTATTTTCCACACTTCAGCTATAATCTGCCCTCTAAGACACATGATTTTGTCACTGTCTTCTGAAAGTCTCTATGAAGTAAAACCTAAATTTCCTTGAATGATAGAGAAAGCTCTTGTAATGTGTCCCTTGCCTGTTTATCTCTCTCGTCTTATAAGCTCTTTCCACAGTCCATGCCAGTTCTTCACATATCCCTTCTTGTCCTTCCAAACACACAAAATAAAGAGTCTTTGAAGCTTCTGAATGTGACCCGCTATGCAAGATTAAAAAGTATATTCATACGGCATTCTAAGGAGAGCTTCCTGAAGCCTCCACACAACCTTTCCACTTATAATACATTGCCCACAACTTAGTCACAGAGTCATATATCTAGCTGAAAGAGAAGCAAGGTTATATATTCATTCTAACTGTCCATAGGTCCAAGTTAAATTCCCACTGCTTTGGATGAAGGGGAGAAATGGGAGTAGAGAATCACCAACTTACAGACTCTACTACAGTGCTTTAACTCTAAAGATTTGAAGTGTCAAATTTTCTTATAAAATTTAATCTAAACTAAATATGAATACTAGGGAATCAGATGACAATAAATGCTAGTGTCAGAAAATGCCTTAGGAAAATCTAGGACCCGGAACAACCACCTTTAAAAATGATTATTATCAATCCATCTTTGAAGATGAATTTTCTACTTTTACTCTTCAGTGTTTGTAGAAAAGGGAAAACTCAAGATATTTCATCTTATCTTGGATTTACATGAATAGCTTCAAGCTGTAGAAGTAGGAAAATCTTTGCTTATTTTTAGTATGCCCTTTTTGAACTATGACATAAATAAATACTATAGTTACAGCTGCAGATAATTTTACCCAAGCTACAGTGTTGGTTATTCCTCCATGTGCTGAAACCTGGGGGTCCAGACTGTGGCCTTTGAACATGTTATTTCAGTACTAAGCTGCTTTGGAAAGAGTCCAAACTAAATGGTTATTAAATCTACTCTACAGTTCCAGCATGGTGGCATTAAATGCAGTGAGGATTACAGACTCTTATTCCTTTCTGTGACTCAAATCAATACATGGCATTAGACACACACAGACATGCACACCTTTCTCTGTGAATCCACTAGTTTTGGACACTGACAAATTGTGCCAGATCAGGGAAATTGATGATGTAGTAGCAAGTACCTCCATAGCAATTTACAAGATTCATGAGGGAGGCTTTAAGTAACTACAAACTGCTGCTATCCCCCTTGCCATGTTCCCTTTTCAGGCTCAACAATCCCCCATGGGACGGACCTAGTCTTCTCCTTCGAAAACCAGTTCCTGTAATCTAGATGTTTCTCTATCCCATATTCATCAAAACGGTATTCCCTTCATCTTATTAATTCATTATTCTGATGATATTTCTTGATTATTTCCACATTTTCACCTCTTCTCCTTTTCTCCTCAATTTCTCAATCTGAAAAATGTCTTTTATATACATCATTCCATTAACCCTGCTCATGTTAAGTACACCAATGACCTTTTCATTGAAAAGCACAACGGATACTTTTTAGTTGTTATCCAAGTAAAGCTTTTTCAGAACAAAAGAAGGATAAGTCCTTCTTTTCTAAATAATTTCTTCCCTAGCACAAATTGATTCTGCTTCTTTCTATTGCTCTGTGTGCCAACAGTTAAATTACTCTTGCAAAAGAAAATATCAAATAAATAAGCCCAAATATTGTTGTGAGGAGTGACATCTCTGAATTGATATTCATCCAAAATAGGTCATTATCTACAGATGATGTAAAAAGTGTTGACGCATGAGGGGACAGTAGCTCAGGACTGCTTACCTCATTTGATTCTAACATAATTGATAAAATCTTTATGTGATATTGTAACACTTAAAAATATTTTATATGTAACTGACAGTGTTCTTTAGTAACTATGAAAAAGCCCTTAATTACTATCATAATCTAATAAAATGATTATACCAGTGGTATGCTCTACTATTCTAAAAAGTTATTTTTACTACTTTGAATTTATTTATACAATACTGTGTATTTTGCATAATGGATAGTTTACCTATCAGTTTTGCTAGATAGTGAATTCCTTGTAAAGACAAAAATCATATCTTTTTTTTTCACCTTTGTATTTCATATTACCTATCTTTTTAAAAATGTTCTTGTAGGTACATAGTAGCTGTTTGTATTTATGGGGTGCATGGAGTATTTTGATACAGGCATACAGTGCATAATGATCACATCAGAATAACTGAGTATCCATCACTTCAAGAATTTATTCTTTATGTTACAAATATTCTAATTATACTCTTAAAGTTATTTTAAAATGTACAATAAATTGTTGTTGACTTTAGTCACCCTGTTGTGTTGTCAAATACTACATCTTATTTATCCCATCTAACTATATTTTGGGGTAGAGAGCTGGGTGGATTAAAAGTGAATCCACATTCCATCCCCATTTCCCTCCTTCCCCACTATCCTTCCCAGCCTCTGGTAACCATCATTCTGTTATCTCCATAAGTTGAATTATTTTAACTTTTAGCTCCCACAAATGAGTGAGAACAGGTAAAGCCTGTCTTTCTGTGCCTGGCTTACTTCACTTCACATAGTGTCGTCCAGTTCCCACATCTTTATCTTGATATACTTTAAAGAATTCTGGATGTAGTAGCTTTTCAGTAACTTATATTGAATTAAAATGTTGGACAGCTTTTTAGAATAGAAGTAAAATTTAAAATATTTTTTACAGTAGTGAATGTCCTGTTAACTACATGATTATTCACCTAAAATTGCCGTATTCATTTTTGGCCAACAATATTGTACTACAGATTTTCTAATAACTAGGAGATACAAATCATAGCCAAGTGTGGAAATAGTGTGACTTGACTTATGATTTTCCGGTTTATATAACAACTAAGTTATATAATCATAGATTCAAACAGCAGTATTTTCTCCTAGTTACAATATATTTCCAGCTATGTTAGTAAATAAATAAGACACTCACATCTGAATAGCAATGAATAAAAAGAGAGCATATTAGAATCAAATACAACTTATAAAAGAATATAATTTTAGCCAAGCTCTAAAACTATGACTGCATGTCCTTTGAACTGCAGTGAAATGATACCATTTATTTCTGACTATGATTAATGGGGCTTTTTAAGTAACCCACTTTCTTTGCCATTCAACAAAGATTGTGTCCTAGGGTTCTGTTTGATTCAAATTCTAGTGTCATTTGTAAATCTTAAAAAATCAGATAATGGAAGGCTAGATTTGAATTATAATTTTGTTTTTAGAGTGACTACTTCAATTTTGTAGGGTAAGTGGGGATACATATATAAATTTCATCAGAAAGTATGTGGCTTCATATTCTGTAAAAGTCATGTCAGCAGGAGAAAAACAACATGGATGCCTAGTCCAGACATGAAGCCTGACAGCCACATGATGCCAAAAATGCAGCAGTATTTAGAGAACGGTGCCAAGCTGTAAACTGAGCGCAGGGAGAAGACTATTGCTATGTGTGGGGGCCGTTTTTATTATTTTTACAACATTCAAGCAAACAAAAAAATCTTAGCATCATTCTGGTATGATGATAAATAAAAGGAGAAAAAAGAAAAGTAATACGTCAATTAGTATTTTCAAAAGCATTTATTTTAAGTCAAAGAACATGTTCATAGGTGTCAAAAAATGAATTAAAAGAACGTTGCCTCAGTTACCATAAGAGCACAAGCCCCAGCGACAGAATAAATGAGGCATGGACACATATATTAAGGAGGGTTTCATATCATCACATTACGTATACGTTAACTAGGAAACAAGAGAAAGAGTGCTAGGGTTTTGGGGCGGGGGATCTAAGTAAGATTTGAAAAGATAATTACTGGCACGCATTACAAAAGGAAAGACTAAATGGAGCAATAGATATACTAGAATAATTATATAGTAATTAACATGCCCTCTTTCTTCCTCTTTGGGGATTTTTTTTTCATTTAGATAAAAATGAATCCTGACTGCCACAGTATTTCATTTGGCAGGTTATCAGGTAATTTATATTTCAAATATGATCTCATCATCAGTTCCATCTGTTGATATTAACTGAGCATCAGTAATGTTTGGAACTCTTATGTGTAGAAAACATACCTGAAAAAATTTAAAATCCCTGAATCTGTGAGACTCACCTACCAACTAGAAAACTGAAGAAATATTCCCTTATCTTGCAAGTGCTTTGTATTTGTTTTAAATCTTCACTTTTAATCCACCCAGCTCTCTGCCCCAATTCCAGGATCACAGGAAGAGGAAACTACCGACAGTTGCTATAGAATGAGCTCAAATAAGTGTTAGACTTTCTTAAGGAGGACTAGAATATTTTGTTTATGCTAAACCATAAAGTGAAAATATAAGTGACTAACCAGCTCTGATCGTAACCAATCTTAGTTTACAGGATATTTATTAATTCAAATAATCTTTCTTTTTCTTCCCTCACATTACAATTCAAAAATGAGAGATGGGGCTGGGCACCCCATCTACAGGTGGCTCACACCTGTAATCCCAGCACTTTGGGATGCCAATGCTGGCGGATCACGAGGTCAGAAGTTCAAGACCAGCCTGGCCCATATGGTGAAACCCCGTCTCTACTAAAAATACAAAAAGTAGCCAGGAATGTTGGCTTGCACCTGTAGTCCCAGCTACTTGTGAGGCTGAGGCAGAAGAATCGCTTGAACCCAGGAGGCGGAGGTTGCAGTGAGCCGAGATTGTGCCACTGCACTCCAGCCTGGGTGACAGAGCAAAACTCCATCTCAAAAAATAAAATAAAATAAATGAGAGACAGAGAAAAAAGCAGGAAAATCAAGACAATGTTGGCCTGAAGATATACTCCACATGCAGGAAGTATGAGTTCAGAGCTCCTGGCTTAACCCAGGTGCTTGGACCAGATGCCTTCCCTTCCACATGCAGAGAGATCTAGATCAAGAGCAGGTGGAAACCATTCATTTTATTACCTCATGGAAGGCTGTCTTCATGTAATAAACACCCCCACCTTCAACAGTCTTGTATGCTCCTTCTCAACCTTCAAGACCCAATGCAAGTTGTTTCTCCTTTGTGATAGTTTAACTTGTTCCATCCAGACAGCTGGAACTAAGCTTTCCCTTGGGCCAACACTTTACCTTGAGTCCTGCTACACAATTTTAAAAACTAAATTTCTGTTGTTTATTTGGATATCATTCTCTTATACCAGATTAGGAGCACCAGTGCCTCACCTAATAGTCATTCAACTCATCCCCAGTCTATATCATTCCCCTGCTGAGAGAGGAAGAGTTAAATAATGCCTCTCCAATAGGCACCTGTTCTCATCACCAAATAAGGCACCGAAAATAATGGGTCCTCAATAAATACTGTTGTACTGTTTCTTTTACATCTTCTCTTCCATAGTTGAACCAAAAATGTTGTGCTACTTTGCTCAAGGAGAAAGTCAAACAGTTGTTCAAAATGAGCTCCCATCTAGTGAGTAAAATAACAAAAAGGGTTTATGAAATTGCTATTGACTACAGGTGGTGATAGATTTGGTTTGGGGTTTGTCTCATCAAAAATGTGTCTAGAGCAATGCAATGTTCTCCAGTAAGGAGATTTTGAGAGCTTACACAAGTTATGGTATTGCTACTTCATTCAATCGCTATTTTCAGAAGTTTTGTTCCCCTGAGTAAAGAAAGTAAGAACAAATTATTCAGAAATAACCACGCAGACGTTAAGTTTCTAAGCATTCCGTATATTTTGGAACATAACAGTGTTGATACAGGCTCAGTGCTTGTATAAGTCATTATATGGGAGTAAAAACATGTTTTTAGTAACTTTTTTTTCCCCAATAGGATACTCGATACTCCAAGCTATTATGGAAAAAGCAGGACAAAATGGTTGGCATGTCAGCGCTATATGTGTGGAAAATTTTAATGATGTCAGCTATAGGCAACTTCTAGAAGAACTTGATAGAAGACAAGAGAAGAAGTTTGTAATAGACTGTGAGATAGAGAGACTTCAAAACATATTAGAACAGGTAAGCCCTAGATTTTATATTTTTAACCTAGATCCTATAAAAAAAATTAATCTTTGATTGACTTGTCCCCATCAACGTCTGCTCCCAACTTTTTGGTTTGAAGTGTGAGGTTTGAGAGTTTTCATTGCATAATTTATCTTTAAGACCAAATCACAGTGTTTCATCACCAAAGACCTTTTTGGTTCTTAAGTCTCAATGTATTTAGAAAGCTATTTCTCATATATTCTTAAGACTTGAACAAGTAAAGGACCCTATGTGAATCATTAAGAGCTCTTGGCCTCCGGTTTTCAAAAATATTAATGTTGAAGATTATTGCCATCTAAAACTATTACAAACATTCTAAATTTGTGAATGTGCCTTTTTTTAGAGGCACACTTACTTTACAGAAGGGCTACATGAGAAATAGCAACATAAATTACTAAATAAATAAAGTAAAAGAAAGTCAGTTGAATACTGTATATAGCATGTTTTCTGCTAGGTATTATAAGTAAATACATTGCTACCCCAATGGAGATGGTTTTCATTCAAGTCTCCTCATAACAGAAAAATCCTTGAATAAAGGTTTCAATAAATATTTGTTGAATTGATTTGAAGCAACCAAGAAAAGATAAAACTGAGTTTTGTTGTTGTATTAAATGATAGGAAAATATCATCAAATAATGGATAACATTTGCCTTTCCCCAACCCTGCAGATCATGGTAAAGTTTTAAAGGCTCTCTGGCCAAAACTGCAGTGAATGAATGCCATCTAGTGGTTTTAGAAATGCTTGCTCATATTTACCTATAATATGTTAGTTCAGTCAGACATGGGTAATACAATTTTTTGTTGGTTAGTTTGTTACATATAGTTTAACTGCATAATTATATGATTTGATTTCTAATAGTTAACTTGCCAATTTGGAGGTTTATTTATAGAAATAACTTTAGTATTCAATTATAAAAACAAAAACCAAAATGTATTTCAGAGATTCAGCCTTAATATTTACAGGCATGGGACTAGGTGTCTTCAGTTTCCTTCCTCAACTATATTAGCATTTGTAAAAATGAAAAATTTTTTAAAAAAGAAACATATTGTATTGCTAAAGTCTAAAGAAGCCAGACTTTAAGAGGAAGTAAAAGTATTTACTTCCTGTCATCCCTTTGTAGAAGAGAGAAGCTAAAAAAAAAAAAATACTTGAAATAGGTATATGTTATTCTGGGAAATATTAATTAAGAGCCTATACATTACTCAGGCTTATTTCTGAGAGAGTCCAAAAAATTATTGAAGTTGTAGATATTCAATGTATATGAAATTTTTAAATGGTTATTTACAGAATCCAAGAAGAATCTTTCTTCTTTCTTAAGCAATACAGCCACTTTACCTCTGGCTCCCATTGCCTTCCCTCCCACTCCCGCCCCTATATTGAGAGTTTGAGTTGTTTGACCTGAACAACTGAAGCTTTGTAAATAACTCACGCTGAATCCCACAGAGCAGCCAATTCTAAGAGCTGCCTGGATTGCCAAGTTCCTGTCAGAGGGTGAGTAAGGCTCAGAAAGACCCTCCACTTAGCACCTGTGCTTAAAAGACCAAGTCTGGAGGAGGCAATTGAGTGCCTAAAGCACACTGACCCATTTCAGAGGCTTAGCTGGTTTCTAAGAAGAAAATTGGCACACCTGGGTGCTTTGGATAAACTCTGAATAAGCTGTAAATGAGCTCTTGCTAAAGGAAGTGGACTTTTTTTTTTTTTTTTTTGCATTTTAAAGAAATTAGAAAACTTGAGTGTCTACTTTTCTATTCTTCTTGCTGAATTCTAAAAGGTCTCTTTTCTATGATGGTTGCATGGTAATAATGATAATAGTAAGAGAACTTTGTCCATTTAAAATGCCTCTCAGGTATAAATCTCATAAATTGCAATAAAGTCTACTGTATTGTGAGAAAATAATGTACTCTTAATTGTGCTATAAAATTTCCCCCCGAGAAAAGCTGTGTTTTGATTCTGAACACGCTGTTGTCGTTTACTATCTGTATTGTAATTTCTCGTAGCTCTAAATGAAACAGCTTTTAATGTTTTCTTGGTTTTACTCTTGGCTCATCCACAAGAGCCAGTCCACACTTTGTCAGGACTTTGTACATGTACCTTAATACCCCTGTGTTTCAACATCCTCTTTCATAAATTAAGATAGCAAGAAAAAACAATTTCAAAGAAACAGTCAAAGCATTTTTAGAAGGTAAAAAGTTAAATGTTAAATAAAATATTGATTAGAAAAATCCCTTTGAAAAGGTGACCTTTTCTCAGACGATAGTGAGATTAATACAATGATGATAAAGTTCTAAAAGGATGGGCACTTTTCATATTAGTAAATTTCTAGAAGGATGGGCACACTTCATGTTCTGGTAGAATGCCGTCTATAATTATTTCATTGACATTTTAATTTGTATAAATTTATAAAAACATAATAGAAATAGTTTAGACAATATTCTCTCAAAATATGTTCATGGACAACTGTGGTTATAGAAGCATTTCATCTTCTATACATGTTCTTCAAATTATTTTTATGATACGAACTAATTAGTTCTTTGTAAATGTATTGCTATTTAATGTAGTAGCTAGCCATATACTCATTCAAGCATTTCAAAATATGAGTTTAAGATCAAGTGTTTGAAAATATGGTTTAATGTACACTATAAGAAAAAATGGAAGAATGTATGTAAATATCACCTGCTGAGTCATTTAAGAGAGTGAAACCATATTGAAACCACAAAGTTAGATTTATTTTGTTCGTATCAACTCCAATCAAACAAATAGGAATTTTGGCTCCCTAAATCCAATTAGCAATTTAGTCTACTCATCTGGAGAAACAAACCTTGAAACCTAAAACTAGAAGTATTTTTAAGTGTTTGCTGAATACGTGATAAATTTTTGATAGAATATTTTTACATAAATTGCTATGAGTTTGAGTTTGACTGACAGATATTATAAATATCATTGTGGATCCTAGCTTTATTTCTTTCACTTAATTTTCTTTCTGTAACAATATATCAATTAATTTTTAGAACAGCTTGTACTAGCTTAATATAGCTGGAATCAACTGTTTCATATAAAAATAAGAGATTTATAGTGGGAGACTTTTTACATGTTATTTTTACATGTATCTATTAATTTTAAATTCTGAACTCTATTACTTGCAAAGAATCCCTAGGGATTCTACCTAATAACCTTATCACTTGAACATTGAAGTATCAGAATTTGATTCACATGTTTAACCTAGTAGCAAAAAAAACAACAACAAATCTTATCTTAACTATCTTTCCGGCATCCAAAGTATTTGAGCAAAATGGCACTTAAGGCTAGTGGGTGCTCACACATTTTACTTCACCGTGATAAATACCCAAGAGTCCAGCAGCTAGATTTGAGTGTTCCTGTTAGTGAAACCCTATTCCCATGAACACCCAACTCTGATCCTCTAGAACAGAATTATCACAATGGGTAGTTAGATGGTCTGCACTCGTCTATCTCTTTCTTTGGTCAGTTAACTTATATCTACCAAATTATCATGGTTCCAATAAAATAAAAATTAGTATCTTCACTCTCTGAGTGATGGATAAGAAATCTTTAGTTGTTTATTTTTAAAAAGTAAATGGAATAACTTACCATGTATGATTCTTCTCTTTCTTACTTTAAATAAGGACGGTCAAGCTGAGATAATCTTCAAAACCCTTGCTCTCTCTAAAAGTCAATAATGCTGTTTCTGGTGAAGTCTTTTTGATAGTTTATTTGATCCTAAAGCAATGTATCATTTTATATATGGGATATATCTTGAAAGAAGCTATATTAATAGGAAAACTTCACTCAGGTGACCTTTTCTGGATATGTATTCATTCTACAAACATTTGTTAAGTGCCCACTATGTGTGTGTGTATGTGTGTGTCTGTGTGTCTGTGACACTGCATATGCAGTGTGTGTGTGTGTATATATACACACACACACACATATATATATACACACACACATATATATACATAAACACACACACATATATATACATAAACATACACATACACACACACACACACACACATATAGTTAGGTCCTATGCTCTGCTGAAGATGCAGCACTAATCAAAACATACATTTTCTGCTATAGTTAGTAACTCCTGTCTGGTTAACTAGGGTTTAAACCAAAAGTGTTTCCTAAAATCCTACTAAAATATATTATTTCTTTCAGAAATACGTTATGTAGAAAGTGATAAAGGATCTTGCACTGCCTTGGGGATTTTGCCATGGCTGCCAGTTATTATTAAATAGATGATGATATCAAAGACATTTGATAGAGAACTAGAACAATATTGATCCCAGTATACACTATGGATGTATTTAAGGTATAAAGAAAGATAGTAAGGACTGATAGTAAGGACAGTATAAAGTAAATACTTAACAAAAAAATGGAGAAAAATTTCGCAACAGTTCACTCACAGGTATCTTAAACTGCCTCTTTATCACATACCTCAGATTTAATTGGAACCCCTTTCAGCAGTATTGCCACTTTCATTAAAGGAAAGGGAATTCAGTGTCTCATCAGACACAATGTGAATCTCAGATTACTGCCAAAACCAGTGACCTTCCCACACTGCAAATCAATCAAAAAAGCCTAAAAGCCAGGACTGACCTCTCAGAAGCTTATTATAACCACAAGAAGCCAATAATCCTACCTCAGGGCAAGATCAATTAGAAAGAGAGGAAAATTTCTCGCAAATATAAATGTGGCCATTTGCACGTAAGAAATTAAATGTGGACATGATCCCAGTTAACTTAATCTAAGCCTATGGCGCCTACCATGTCTACTACCACCTAAGTAAGATGTTAAGACTCAGAATTTTTGGCAAATGGTCAAATACATGGCAATACTTAGTAAAAGCCTATTTATATAGAGTCTACATTTACAAATTTTCACAACTCTCAAACATTAGGAATCATACCAAATCTACAACTCTGCCAGTTCCCCCCGACTCCCAAAATGTCTCTATATTGAATAAAGCGTTAAAAGCAGCCAAAGACTTAAAGAGCCTGCCTCTGTATCCCATAAGTGGTTGAATCATTGCCTAAAAGGAAAAGAATATTTTTGTTACTGGCTAATGGCCATAGGTCTCTTTTTTATACCAAAGCCAAAAAGCAAAACAAAACAAAACCCTCAAAAACAAAACTATAAGAGACAGAAGAAACAAAAAGAAGCACAATAATAATAAGAAAGCTAGCTATAGTTATAAGGGGGAGGAGTCATTACAGGAGAGATCTCATAATTGGAGATAACAGCTTGGATTATTTAAATCATCTATATAGAAGGATTCAGTGGTATACACTGACAGCAGGAATGAGCCAACAACTGTAGGTGGAAAAGCTCTGCACTTGACACCTCATACATTCATTTAACATTTGTATGCTAGACATGGTTCCAGGCACTGCAAACACTTTCTGTACAAAGGCGAACAACTCATGGTCCTTACACAATGTTTACACTCAAGCTCGGAACTCAGAAACATGCATAAATAATTACAGGACAATTTGATGGCTTCAGAAACTGAGATATTATAAAAATGCATGAAGAATCCAGAAGATGGGGTAGCTAAGTAGAATCAAGGCAGTCTCAAATGTTTCACAGAGAAAATAAGCATTTAAACTGAAAATGCACTGGATTTTCCTAGCCAGAGAAAAGGGGTAAGGGTATTCCAAGATCGGATGAACTGTAAAGAAAATGAGATCTGAACATGCTCAGAAAGTGATGACGATTGGGTATAAAGCAAAAGTAGAAGCTGAAATGGAGCAATAGACAAAGTTGAAGCTGTAAAGATTGGAGGTAGCAGAAATGTAGATTCCTTGCATTACACTAGTTTAGTTGTCTAACCTTCCTATTGAAATCTTATCTCCATCAGGGCAGAGTCTATGTTTACGGTTCCCCATACATCCCCTAGTGACAATAGGGGTTCACAGAATAATTTTTGAATAAATTGGAAGTCTAAATGAGCCTCACTTGAGGGCACTGGCAGGAGACACATTTTGTATGGGTTTAAGGGAAACCTTCAATTACCTGGGAGGCTTTCTTGCCAAGAATTTCACCTGTCCAAGATTATGGGACACCTACATATCCCAGGGTTTATTGTACAGGCTGAAGAAAAGCAAGAGTTTTATTTCCATATATTAAAGTAACAATGGGCGAGACACAACAAGAAGAAGTCAGGTACCCAAAGAAATTGCTACAGCAAAGAAATCATATCAGCAATTTCCCACACTGCAGTACTGGCAGAGCTTGCTGCTTTGCTTCATTATAAAGCTCCTTTTACATATCAAGCTTCGCTCAGTCAGGATCTACAACAAAGTAAGAAGAAACTCAAAAGATGTGAGCTTATGCTAAGAAGGTGAATTTTACTTCTTTAATATTACTTTTTAGCAGAACTGATTCAAATGTGCAAGTCCCATTACGATGCACTAGGTTTGTCGTTTTCATAGAAAACAGAAACACCTTTACAGATCTGTCGGACTAGTGCAAATGGAATTAGTGGGGGTTAGAAAGGGGTGTCTAATTGTCTCCTAGCAACTGTTACCATGGTTACAGCCACACCTCATTTCCTTATCAAGTAAAAAATAGGATGAAACAAAAGCAAAAGTGAAGGAGGCAAAGGATATAAGTTTTTTCAAGGAAGAAGAAAAATATGATTGTCAGAATGCAAGCGCTTTTGTTTGGGAAGAATTGTGAATTCTGTGATTAGGTTAGGTTCAACTAAATATGTTTTAGTTGATGCTGCAAGAACACTTATTGGAACAATTTCTATATTGTTTTTGACAGAAACATCCAAAACTTCAGCTCTTTTACAAAGATAAAGGAAAATCTGCTTGAAAATTTTAGAGATGTAAAATGAATTAGTTTTTCTAACCTTAAATCAAAAGCAGCTGCATAGAAGTATCTACTGTGGTTTAGGGAGAGGTAAGTAATATTCCTCATTAAGTAGAAAAGAGAAGATAATTTCATGATTATTCCAGTAGAATTTTGCATTTACTCCTCAAATAATTAAAAGGCAGTGAGATTAACAAAAGGGAAGCAAAACATTCAACAGTACCTTGGAGGACCCTTTTCTGAGTCTTGTAAACATCATAAATGAAACTACATTTTTATAAATTATACAGTACTTATATTAAACAGTTCAGTAATAAAGTGTCCTCTCTGCCAGCAAATGAAGTGATATCTTGTTTTATTCCCTTTGATTCAGTCAGAAAAGTAATGGAACAAATTCATTTCTAATCCTTCCCTCAAGATTAGCTACATAATTACTAGTTCCCTACTGATACAGATTTTCTCCAATCTCATATACAATTTGTGACAAGTTTAACATTAGAAGGAAATAAAGTACTGTCATTTTTACCAAAATCATAATGATAAGGTTCACATAATTACTGGTAAAAAGATGGATTACAATTGGATATAAGACATTTATTTTCTATTTTTAAAGTGTTTTCCCAGTGCACATATACCAAACAGTTCTATTCATCCAAAGTCTAGACATTTATATAAATATATATATAATGTGTGTGATGAAATATATATATTCTATTTTTATAATTAATTTTTGTTCATAATATAATGATATAAATATTATGCAGTAACACAATAGAAACAAATTTTATTGTCTCTGCCTACCACATTCTATTATTTTCCTTTCTTTCACGTGTATCACAACACTTATCCATTTGGTCATTTATTTAACACACATTTATCCAGCACCTACTAATTTCCAAGCACTGCATATAAATTACATCAATTTCAGTCGATGCCGTGAAGGAACACTGAATGCAAAGAAAAATAAATGAACACAGTCAAATAACACAGCACAATGTGGGAAGGTGCAATAAAAAAAAGAGACAGAAGCAAATTGTTAAAAGGGGAGTTTGAATTCCCCAGGCAGAAATCCTGGGAAAGAATATTCAAGGAAGATGGCATGTGTGAGAACAGAGTAATAGGAGAGCAATTCCTGTCCTGGGAAAGAAGTGAATGTGGATGGAGCCTAACTGCAGGGGGTATGAGATGGCCAAGGAAAATTGAAGACAGTTTATGAGGGGCCTTATGGGCTTTTCTTGGAAGTTTTAAATTCATCATTGCATCATAGATGTCATTGGATGTTTTTAAACATGATTGATATTATGTTTAGAGTCATAATTCTAATGACAACATAGAGAATGAACCAGAAGGTAGAAAGCCAAATGACTGAGCAGTGTACCTGGTCACTAAGGTGTGTTCCAAATAAGCAATGATACTTCATCTGTAGACTTTATTTTTTACAGTCACATTTATACCAGTGTATAATTTATTTGACATCTACTTATATATTGAGTGCCTGTTATAGGTCAGGCCAGGCATGTCCTAGGCTCAGGAAAAGCCCCTGTACATTGGAGTTTTTATTTTAGTGGGGGAGCCACACAATAAAGAAACAAATATATAATGCCAAATAGTGATAATGAGAAATTATTTATGTATTAAATTTGTTTATTAAATGTCTGTTTTGCCAAACACCATTTTTGTTAAGACTTTAAGAGTGTAACTAATCTAACTAGGGTTTTTTAAAAATAAATTTGTTTTGGCAATTTTAATAGTATTGGTAGTCAATACGAATACTAGCCTTTAAGTTTTGACTGACCTATGGGCAAACATAGGCAAAGTAAACTGAGCTTACTACACAAAAATCGCATATCCACAGCAAATAGGTTAATCTAGCTTATTCGGAAGAAGTATTTTTTTTTTGCCTTTTTTCTTTATAGTAGACCTTTAGTTTACTTTTTAAAATAATATTGGAGGTAATCATTTGAACAAATGTAAATAGGTCTGATTTACTGAGACAGGGCATCTACTTAAATCTGTGTCTTTATGAATCCACTTCAGAGGGAGTTGGTTGTCTATTACCTGTTTGAAGTATAGGATAACAAAATCCAAATAAACTCAAATGCAAAACAAACAAACAACAAAAAAAAAACACCTTGCTGCAATAAAAGCAAAGCAAATAAAAGCAAAGAGAATGACTCTGGAGTAATATGAATTTCAGAATTAATCACAATTTCATATGTTAAATATAATTTAAAACATGCAAATGTAAAACCCTGACCAAAAATGTTATTAGCTGACGTTATTTATTATTGAAGGAGATTATCTCCAAAATTATGAACAGAATCTATTTTATAGTCTAATTGAGTCATTGTTGTGGATATAGACTATCAACAGTGAAGGGAAATAAGAAAATGCTCCTAAAGCAACATTTATGCTTATACCAAAGCAACATAAAATGTGAAATGTATGTGAAAGTTAAAGAGGTGAGTGAAAGATAATGCTCTAGGAAGAATGTCCTTAAACAACCTTTTAAAACTGCTCTACAGAACTGCATACTCTAGCTCTTGAGATTTCACCATATATTAGCATATTGAAGTCTATAAAAATTCCTATGGCAAAGAAACCTCTTAAACCTTATTTAACCTAGTGTTCTTTGTAAAATTGGCCATAAAACAGTTTCTTTGCAGCCACTTCTTTACAATTTATTTGCTTTGTATTCATCCATGAAAATAAAAGGAAACTTGATTTAAGAAAAATGAAAAAAAGAAAGAACTTTCGATGATGATATCTCAAATTTAACAAAGAAAAGATACATAAAAGGAAGGGGCTAGGGTGAGAACATCATATATTAACAGAAGCCTCCCAGAGTCAATGGCTCACACAGTCCTCTACACTAGAAAATCACAGAATCATAGACTCTCAGGTCGACTGGATCTTAAAAGTTCATCCATCCTATGAACAAAATCGTCACCAGGTGCTTGTGAACTCCATGGTTGAACAATTTCATCTTCAACATATTTGACTTTAAAATTCAACAAATATTCCTTCATAATGATATATCCCTTTGAAACATTCATAACACTGAGTGATATTTAGAGATAACTTTTATTACCGTCACCGCCAGCCCCCTCAAGTTCTCATTATAATTCAAGAATAGATATCTACTCATTCATGATATGTCCAATTAGAGACATCTCAAGAAACTAGATATTCGACTTTCTGGTTAAACAAAATTAACTCTATATACTACTTTGGAATTATCATGTTCAAAAAGTATACCATAAAATGTAAATACCATTGAACTATACTGTGAATAGTTTAATTTTTTGTATATAAATGAACTGTTAATTTTTTTTATTTTTGATTCACTGAGAATTTTCTCACAGGAATATCTTAGATTTAAAATCTAGAATATCTTAGTTTTCTTTTTTAAGGTCTGAGATACATGTGCAGAACATGCAGGTTTGTTACATAGGTATACACATGCCATAGTGGTTTGCCACACCCACCAACCCATCATCTACATTAGGTATTTCTCCTTATGCAATCCCTCCTGCAGCCCTCCACCCCTTGACAGGCCCTGGTGTGTGATGTGCCCTTCCTTGTGTCCATGTGTTTTCATTGTTCAGTTCCCACTTATGAGTGCGAACATGAGGTGTCTGGTTTTCTGTTCCTGTGTCAGTTTGCTGAAAATGGTGGTTTCCAGCTTCATCCATGTCCCTGCAAAGGATATGAACTCATCCTTCTTATGGCTACATAGTATTCCATGGTGGATATGTGCCACATTTTCTTTATCCAGTCTATCACTGACGGGCATTTGGGTTGGTTCCAAGTCTTTGCTACTGTAGATAGTGCTGTAATAAACATATGTGTGCATATGTCTTAATAGTAGAATGATTTATAATCCTTTTGGTTTATACCCAATAATGAGATTTTAGGTCAAATGGTATTTCTAGTGATAGATCCTTGAGGAATTACCACACTGTTTTCTGCAATGGTTGAACTAATTTACACTCCCACCAACAGTGTAAAAGCATTCCTATTTCTCCACATCCTCTCCAGCATCTGCTGTTTCCTGACTTTTTAATAATCATCATTCTAACTGGCATGAGATGGTAACTCATTGTGGTTTTGATTTGCATTTCTCTAATGACCAGTGATGATGAGCTTTTTTTCATGTTTGTAGGTCACATAAATGTCTTCTTTTGAGACGTGTCTGTTCATATCCTTTGCCCATTTTTTGAGAGGATTGTTGTTTTTTTCTTGTAAATTTGTTTAAATTCACTGTAGATTCTGGATATTAGCCCTTTGTCAGATGGATAGATTGCAAAAATTTTCTCCCATTCTTTAGGTTGCCTGTTCACTCTGATGATAGCTTCTTTTGATGTGCAGAAGTTCTTTAGTTTATTAGATCCCATTTGTCAATCTTGGCTTTTGTTGGCATTGCTTTTGGCATTTTAGTCATGAAGTCTTTGCCCATGTCTATGTCCTGAATGGTACTGCCTAGGTTTTCTTCCAGGGTTTTTATGGTTTTAGGTCTTAGTTAAGTCTTTAATCCATGATGAGTTAATTATTGTATAAGGTGTAAGGAAGGGGTCCAGTTTCAGTTTTCTGCATATGGCTAGTGAGTTTTCCCAACATTATTTATTATATAGTGAAATCTTACCCCATTGCTTATTTTTATATGCTTCATCAAAGATCAGATGGCTGTAGATGTGTGGCATTATTTCTGAGGCCTCTTCTGTTCCATTGATCTATGTATCTGTTTTGGTACCAGTACCATGGTGCTTTGGTTACTGTAGCCTTGCAGTATAGTTTGAAGTCAGGCAGTGTGATGCCTCCAGCTTTGTTCTTTTTGCTTAGTGTTGTCTTGGCTATGTGGGCTCTTTTTCGGTTCCATATGAAATTTAAAGTGCTTTTTTCTAATTCTCTGAAGATAGTCAATGGTAGCTTGATGGGAATAGCACTATATCTATAAATTATTTTGAGCAAGAGGGCCATTTTCATGATATTCATTCTTCCTATCCATGAGCATGGAATGCTTTTCCATTTGTTTGTGTCCTCTCTTATTTCCTTGAGCAGTGGTTTGTAGTTCTCCTTGAAGAGCTCCTTCACATTCCTTGTAAGTTTTGTTCCTAGGTATTTTGTGTCTATTTGATTCTTCTCTCTTTTCTTAATTAGTCTGGCTAGTGGTCTATCTATTTTGATAATCTTTTCAAAATACCAGCTCCTGGGTTCATTAATTTTTTGAAGGGTTTTTCATGTTTATATCTCCTTCACTTCTACTCTAATCTTAGTGATTTCTTGTCTTCTGCCAGCTTTTGAATTTGTTTGCTCTTGCTTCTCTAGTTCTTTTAATTGTGATGTTAGGGTGTCAATTTTAGATCTTTCCTGCTCTCTCCTGTGGGCATTTACTAATTTCCCTCCAAACACTACTTTAGCTGTGTCCCAGAGATTCTGGTATGTTGTGTCTTTGTCTCATTGGTTTCAAAGAACTTGTTTATTTCTGCCTTAATTACATTATTTACCCAGTAGTCATTCAGGAGCAGATTGTTCAGTTTCCATCTAGTTGTGTGGTTTTGAGTGAGTTTCTTTTTTTTTTTTTAATTTTATTTTTTATTGCATTTTAGGTTTTGGGGTACATGAAAAGAACATACAATATTGTTGCATAGGTACACACGCGGCAGTGTAATTTGTTGCCTTCCTCCCCTTCACCTATATCTGGCATTTCTCCCCATGCTATCTTCCCCGAACTCCCCACCCCCCACTGTCCCTTCCCTGTTTCCCCCCCACATACCCCAGCGTATAGTGCTCCCCTCCCTGTGTCCATGTGTTCTCATTGTTCAACACCCGCCTACGAGTGAGAACATGCGGTGTTTGATTTTGTGTTCTTGTGTCAGTTTGCTGAGAATGATGGTTTCCAGGTTCATCCATGTCCCTAAAAAGGACACAAACTCATCATTTTTGATGGCTGCATAATATTCCATGGTGTATATGTGCCACATTTTCCCTGTCCAGTCTATCATTGATGGGCATTTGGGTTGGTTCCAGGTCTTTGCTATTGTAAACTGTGCTGCAATGA
>CAUYQU010018839.1:0-43951 GCA_963574635.1 Cheracebus regulus
CCTCCTTCCCTCCTTCCCTCCTTCCCTCCTTCCTTCCTTCCTTCCTTCCTTCCTTCCTTCCTTCCTTCCTTCCTTCCTTCCTTCCCTCCTTCCTTCCCTCCTTCCCAGTACCCTGAACTCTTCTAGCCCCATGGCTTCTGCATATGATCTTCTGCTTTCCTGGAAAGGTTTTGGCTGCTTCCTTCTTATTTTTCTTAAGGGCACCTCGGTTGGAAGGCTGTCCTCTCTCATGATTTGATTTCTATGTTTCTATCTTAGCACCTATCATGTATTTGTTGAATTTCTTGTTCCACTGCATATTGTCTCCTTTAAGTGATTCCTGTGAAGGCAGATGATTCCTGCCTTGATCACACTTATTCCCCCTGAGCCTCACACAAGCTTTGCATGTGTTAGGCCACTGATAAATACCTGTTGAGTGTAAGAATAAAATTCATTTAATGGCTTACTGATGTCACTGTGAAGGGCTGTTTCTTCTCTTCTGAGCAGAGAGGCGGGTATTGTGAAGCTAACGATGCCTAAGTTTCAGGGCCATTTGCTTGCCTGGGTTTCCTCTAAGGCAATGTGATCAACAAGGTGATGTTTTTGAACAATTTGCAAAAAAAGTGCCTTGTTTGTTTGAACTGTTACAACAAAAATACCGTAGACTCGGTGGCTCACAAACAACAGGAATTTAGTTCTCACAGTTTAGAGACTGGTCCTAAATCCAAGTGGAGACAGATTTAGAATCTGGTGAGGGCCCGCTTCCTGGTTCACAGACGATTATCTTTTTTGCTGTAATTTCACAGGGCTGAAGGGGCACGGGAGCAACCTGGGGCCTCTTTCCGTAAGGCATTCATCATGAGGGACACACCCTCTTGACCTAATCGCCTCCCAAACGCCTCATGTCCTAATACTATCATCTTGGGAGTTAGAATTTCAACATATAAATTTTGCAGAGATACAAACTGTCAGATCCTAGCAGTTAGATGAAAATAATGCTTTCTTTTCCCTTTCCTTAGAACAGCAGTCTCCAGCCTTTTTGGCACCAGGGACAGATTTCATGGAAGACAATGTTTCCACAGGCCAGTGGGGATCGAAGGCTAGTTTCAGGATGAAACTGTTCCACCTCAGGTCATCAGGCACTAGTTCGTTTCTCATAAGGAGTGCACAACCTAGATCTGCCGCATGCTTAATTCACAATAGAGTTTGCAGTCCTATGAGAATCAAATGCCGTGGCTGATTGTACAGGAGGCAGAGCTCAGGTGGTCCTGCTTGCTGGCCTGATGCTCACCTCCTGCTGTGTGGTCTGGCTCCTAATGGGCTATGGACTGCTACCTCTATTGATGTCAACAGAGGAAAATGCAGGTACCAGTCCGTGGCCAGTGGGTGGACCCCTGCTGTAGAACACCTCTGTATTAATCATGTTTTTGATTTCCCGGATTTTAGGTTGCTTTGATGTCTCGGGGCTTTACTCACCAGGGAGAGCCTGCCCCTCAGGGATAGCTAATTCCTGGAGACAGCAAATGACCCACCCGCGGCACACTTTTTACGTGCCAAACAACACATCCAAAGCCCATGCCCCCAACCACTGCCTGTGTGCCTTTATGGAACTCTAACTGGCTAAGCCACTGTTCCCCTGTCCTGATCACCCCAGGGCCAGGTAGCAGGCAACTCTTGTCAGTCTTTAACACCCAGAGCCTGCTAGAATTATTCACACCAGCCAATACTAAACCTGTGTACTCCGCCTCTCCTGTTTCTTCCCTCACAAACCACACAAAAAGGTCTTGTCCACATTTTCCTTCTGCTCCCTGTGACTTGACCTACCCTGGGGCTTTCCCATGTGGCCCCCAAAGGTGTGCCCTGCCTCCTGTTTCTAGGGATCTGTGACTCTGAGACCACAACAGACTTCTTCCTTCATGAGAGTCATTTCTGTGTCTGCATGTCTCACCATCCTTGATTAAAAGAAATCCTGGGTGTACCTTAAAAACCCTCCCAAGTTGTATAAGCAGGTAGCATCCCTTGGTCAAAGTGGCTTTGGTTGTGAAGTCCCCACAGATTACTGTGCCCATACCCACATGCAGATAGAGGCCGCACCACGAACCTGTGGCTCAGACATCCCCGGGACGGAACCCACAGCCAAGGCCTGGGAAATTCTCAATGCTTGAACTGTTCATCCCCTATGGGCAACGGTGATCTTGAGCGGATCACACTTTCTCTGCTTGAAGGCATTCCCTAGTCCCCCTAGGCCCAGGGGTCTAGGAAGGCCCAGGTGGAGGAGCAGACTTTCAGACAAGTGTGAAAATGTTACTTTTCTTCTTGTAAAGGATTCATTTCATCACAGAGCCTCTGCTGGTAGTTACAGAGCTTCTAAGCTGAAGTGCCTGAAAAAGGCTTCCCTACATATTTACTTCATTCACCCTTATATTTCATTCATGCAGCATTCACCAGACTTTTGCCAGACTCTGTGTGAAGGGTAGGGGACACAAAGTCCAATGAAGCCACCTCTGCCCCTGAGGATCAGACAGATTAATCAATGATTGCTTCTCAGAGTGACATCTGCAACAATAGAGGAAAATGCAGAGGGTATTGGGAGAGTGGTGGAGAGTAGGGTGGGGTCACTTAAATCTGGAAGGAGGTGGAAGTTAGAAGAGGAGGTAACATGTGAGCTGAGTTGTGAGGGATGAGTAGGAATAAGAAGAATATTGGGAATGGAGGGAGCATGCCAGATATTCATTTCTGTTCAGCAGCTCATTTGTTTTTGGGCTGGAATTTAATGTGGGTCTCTGTGTTAGGTACAGGGGATTTGGTGGTGACATGCCCAATGATTACTCACCTTCATGGAGTTTTCAGCTAGAGGGGAGGTAGACATCAAAAAATTGCTCAGTCTCACTGAAGAGTCAAAAATTTTGATGTCTGTGAAGAAAACGGTGAGGATGTTAAGATGTGAAATGGTGTTGCTGGGGAACCCCATTCAGATGCCAGGTATGGGAAGGCCCCTGAGGAACCGCCTCTCAAACCTGGGGCATAAGGTGAGAATGTGAGACAAAGGCAGGGGCAAAGGAGGAACATCCTGGATTCCAGAAAGAAGGAACCGGAAGTCCCGAGGACCAGAGGGACAACGGGATATGTCGGAGTAGAGCAGGGTAAGGCTGCAGGGGAAGTAAGAGGAGGAGCAGGTAAGGCTGCAGGGAGGGTGAGGCTGGGGAGAGGTAAAGCGGAGGGCGGGGCATGGGGGAGTGATGGGGCCGGGGGGAAGGTCTAGCTAGGGAGAAGGTAAGGCTAGGAGGAGGTAAGGCTGGAAGGCGATCAGGTTAGGGGAAGGTAAGGCTGAGGGGAAGTAAGGCTGGAGGGGTGATTAGGTTGGCTGTAGGAAGAGATGAGAGTGAGATGGGGAGGTGAGACTAGGGGAGGGAAGGTAAGACCTCTTGCGAGGCAGGCATCTCAGCCAAGGTGAGGAAGAGTATGCTGATCCTGGTAGTTCAGGCTGTTCAAGGTGGAGACTGTGACTCAATCCAGGGTAGGCTTTCAAGACACTGCTGAGGCTGCAGGGCTGGGTGGCTGGCAAGCTGGGGCAACTCTGAGCCCAGGGCATGGAGTGGCTGACCTGGGGTCTGCTAGGTGCCCGTGGTGCCCCCTTCAGCCCTCAGTCTGGCCCTAGATGGGGAGGAGCTGGTTAGGGTGGGACAAAGTCCTGACTCATCTGCAGCTTGGGCTGGGATCCTCCCTTAGAAGTGGGTGCCTGCGGCTGGGAACCGCAGCGGTCGCGGTGGAGCTGCTGCTTCTGAGAGTGCTGAATGAGGCTGTCTGCGGAATGAACAGAGTGAATGGACTCTGCTTCTGTTTTACACTCCACTGGGGCTTCATAAGAGAAGAACAGCCCTATCTGTTCTGTCCTTCACAGTATCTTCAGTATCTAGAACCACTCTTTGGAACTAGAGCTCTGCAAACACTTGTTGAATAAATGAATGTCGCACCTCTCTTAGACATAGGAGCAGATGCAGGCTGAGCTGACAGGGAGCTGCGGCACGTCTTGGAAGCTCGACATCTCAGTCTCTTTCCCCGCCTCTGTGGGCCTGGCACAGACTTGCCCTTGTGTGCTCAGACTGCTCCATTCTCCAGTGTGGCTGGCGGGAGAGGCAGATTGCACATGGGGTCTGGCAGTGATGCCAGGCTCCTTCCCTCTTCTATATTTACCTGATTGTTACGTGATGCTCTTCCCAGCTGGCCTCCTATCAGGCCTGTCTCTGCAACTAACACAATTTCCCTGGCAGAATGCACAGACAAATGTCTCAGACAACAACCTGGATTATTATTATTTTTTTCCTCTTGGACTGACTGCTCCAGTGCTCACGAAGGGCTCTCCCAGGGCATCTCATTTGGAAACGTTCTGGGCTTGCTGTCTGCATGCAGTTGCCTTTAAGACAAAGGCAGTCTGAGACAACTTCATTACCTTTCAGGTTTCTCTTGGTTAAATTTGGGCTGCTTCAAATATGGGAGACAGACTTACCGTGGAATTCTTAACATACATGTAAGCATCCACCCAATCCATCCGTAAGTTACAGGCACCTGGGAGGCATGCAGAACTTTCCTCCTCGGCATGCCTCGTGCTTCAGAATTTTATTAAACAAATGATTGATTGAGCACCTTGAATGTAATAGACACTGTGCCAGGCATTTAGCCTCCAACTTTTTGCTTTGTCTCTCCACCACATCCCTGTGGGGTATTATTATTTTTCTTCTTTGGAAGAGTGAATTAATGTTCTGAGAGATAAAACCACATATTCTGAATTTGTCAGGCTTTGTACCAAGAGACCAGGCCTTCTGCTCACTCCCCGTCGTGAACTTGACTTGAAACAATGCAGCCGATAGCTGAGTTGTTCTTTTGCCTCTCCCTGTGGGCCCGGCAGCCAGATCTGGGAGAGTGAATGGGGCTGTGTCTGGAGATGGGACCCCCACCACGCCCAGATGCTGGTTGATGCCCTGTGGGTAGAAAGATGGGCTGACCAGAGAGGATCATGGTGGGGACACACAGGGGAGACAGCTACCCAACCAGGTGGTGACTGTGAGTGCAGGTAGCATTGCAGGGGCTACTCAGGCACTGAGCAGCCATCCTGGGAACCTGGATATAGGTTTTTGCTGCATCGGGGGTCCCAGGATGGCTAGTGGCTCCTACAAGGAGAGCCTGCCCCACCCTGCTTCTGGCCTCTGAAGGTGATCATCTAGTTAGTTTCACAGGGGCTGCTTCTAATTTATCAATCAAATTCAAGTATCCCCTGCTAGCTTATAGTGGGGGGAGACTGAGATGGTCAGCCACTTAGTGTTGATCTTTGCATCAGGAAATAGAGTTTTATAGCAGAAAATGCCCTGGACTTTCACTCAGAATGGCCTGGGTTCAAACATTTATATGGCTACTTGCTTACTGGCATCAGGCAAGTCAATGAACCCTCTCTGAGTTTCAGTTTCCTCACTCGGCAACTTGAGACAGAAGCAAATATTATGATGGTGAAGATTAAATGATGTATGCCAGTGGTTCTAATTTGGGTGCAATTTTGTTCCCCAGGCAACATTAGGCAATGTCTAGAGACGTTTTTGGTTGTTACAGCTAGGGGGTTGGGATGCTACTGGTATCTAGTGGGTAGAGCCCAGAGATGCTGCTAAAAATCTTAGAATGCAGAGGTCAGCCTTCCATAAAAAAGGTATTATTCAGCCCAAAATGTCAGTAGTGATAGGTTGAGAAACCCTGTGTAAATGTGTAAGCATCACCTAGTACTTTGCACCCAAGAGGCTGTTAATCAGGGCCAATTGAATTAGAGTCAGAGTGTTAAGAGCCAGAAGACTCTCAACACTGGGGCTCCCACCAGGTGCTCCAAGGCTGCATGGTTTGCTCCTGGGACTCAAGGTGGGGGCTGTGAATGCACCTGTGTGCTTTTGTCGGGGGCTGGGGTGGACTAGGGGTCCTTATCTGTTGCTTGTGAAGGACACTCCCTTCCCTTTCTTGGGCCTCTCTGCCTGCGTCCTGCTGGTGTCCAAGAGCTTCCGAGAGCCTTTTGGCTCTGAGGTTTCTTTCCAGGTGCTGGGATATGCTGGGGTTTGGCCAGGACCGAGACTCCTTGTACTTCTATTCACTGGCATGAGTGTCCTCCTGCCCACCCCTCCCAGCTCCAGGTCCTGGACGCAGGCCCATCCCACCTGCCTGCAGGTGCTGGGGAGCAGCACAGCCGCTGGGAGAGGGCTCTCCTGCTCAGACCTCTCAGCACCCTGACTGCTTTCTTGGCATAAGAAGCTCATGCTTTGGTCCCAGGTGACCAGGTGATAGATGGAGACCAGTATCCCCCACCCCGCCTACTGGCTTGGGCTTGAAGGAGACCCTTGGGCTTAGTCTGGGTGTGGCAAGTCTAGAGGAAGAACTGTTATGTCTCTTTCTCATTCCACGTTGAGCGGTTCCAGGTCTTTTCTGAGGTCCCCAGGCTGGGGGCTCAGGGGCACAGGACACCTGTTAGGAGCTTGTGAGAAAGTAAAGGAGATGAGCAGGGAGGGATGAAGCCGGGGAGATGGGTTGGAGCCTCTCTTTATGGTCCAGGGAGAGGTGAGGAGGTTGCTGGGAGGTCACGGAGGAGAAGGGCTAGATTCAGGCCACACTCCTGAAGTCCAGTGGCCAGGGTGGGGAGGAGACAGGCTTACACTCACGTGTCCAGAGGAGACGGAGGAGCAAGGAAGGAGGAATTATGAAGAGGACCTCAGCTGACCATGCTGAGGGCGAGGGTCCCGTGGGCATGGGAGAGAATGATATTGTGAGGTGAAGCCTCAGAAGAAAGGGCCTTTTCTTTAGCAGCCCCCAGCTCATGACCCCATGGTGAGTCTTTGTCCTTCCTCCCTTGACCAGGGCTTGGGCAGAGAAAGCACCTGAACAATGGGGGCTGCCTCGGGGACTCTGTGGAAGCTTCCTTGGCCTGGCCAGTTCCTGCTCACCACCCACAGGATCGAGGCGCATTCAGCTCTGACAATGCTGGATGTGGCATTCTGGCCCCGGGAGAGGATAGGCACCTGGGACTTGTGGGTGGTCCCAGAAGGAGATCCATTCTGTTTAAGTCTCCAGGCCACAGCACCACTCTAGCTTCAGTTCTCACGTCTTTAAGATGTGATCATCATTTCCACCCCGTTCATCTTAAAGGGCAGCTGCAAAAATTACATGGGCTCATTTCTGGGATTGTGCAGCACTGTGAACTAGGAAGTTATCTCAGGACCAGGGGGAGCCTGCTCAGAGCTGGGGTCCCATGCATTGGGCCATGGGCGCACCGCATAATCTCAGCAGGTAAATCTGCACGTGTCTCACTCCTTTCTTCCCCTCTGGGCCTTGTGAGTGGCTCTCCCAGCTTTCCTGGTTGGACCAGGTCCTAAACAAGGTCCGGGGCCAACCAGCACATGTGGCAGAGACTCCATTTCCTTACTTATGAACTCAACAGAGGCTGTCCAGTCACCTTCCCTTCAGATAAGGTGGTGGGTGGGCTTAGGAGCAGGGCTGCCGATCTGCTCCCCCTACAGAGACAGGTGTCCAGGCCATGGCCGGTGCTCCAGTCAGGCAGCTCCTCATGCTCAGGGACTCCAGCTTCCAGAAATTTGTGTGCTTCTGGGCCCCAGATTGGCTAATTGGATCGACAATAGAGGGTCTCGAGAGGAAATGCCACGCAGGTTTCTAAAGTGTTTTAGGGAGCCATAAAAGTGCCAGGTTGTCTTTTTTATGATGGTTTTTACAGTCCTGATTTAAGAGGTTCTTGAGTTTTCCTGTTTTTGCCCGTGGGTTGCTCTTGCTGAGAAACTTGGGCTGAGGGAGTCCCTTTTTCAGTGACAATAGCCACTGTAGGGAGAAATTCTTCCCAAAACATAGAGATGATAGCGGAGGGGGAAGGAAAGTCACTTTTGCTGAGGTCCTGATATGAGTCAGGTGCTGTGCGTTTTGCATAAGTTATCTGTTAAGCTCCTATTGGATACTCATGTGATACCTGGATTGCTCTCACTGTATAGAGGAAGACACTGAGGCTCAGAGAGGTCCCAATTTGTCCCACATCACAGAGCTTCCAAGAGCTGGGCTCATCACGGGTCCCCTCCCCTACAGTGCCCCCCATTCACCATTGGCTCTCACCTGATGGACAGTGGCCACAGGAGTCCTCAGGATGGCTGCACTTCATCCTTGACCCCTTGAGTCAATTTTCCATACAGTACTGGTCTAACTCTCTTAAGTATGTCAGATCGCTGTTGCCTAAAATGCTTCCAGTGGTCTTTGTTTCAAAGAATAAAATCTGAAGTTCTTTTTTTTTTAAATAAAAAAGTATATATTTAACATGTACAACATCATGTTTTGCTATACATGCAGATAGTGAAATGGCCACCGTGTAGCCAAGCAAATGAATGCATTCATCATCTCACATAGTTTACCCAGTGTTTTTCGTGGCAAGAGCCCTTTTCATCACATTCAAGGCCCTCACTAAATGGCCACTTTTCCATCTGTCCTCATCTCCAACTTCATTCCCCAGACTCACCTGGAGACTTATTTGTGGTTCTCAAACATGGCAAGCCAGCGCCCACCTCAGGGCCTTTGCACTGGCTGTCCCCTGCCATTGGATCACTCTCACTCTTTGCCCAGATCCCCACATGGCTGGCTTCCCTGCCTTATTGATGCCTCTGCACGATGCTGCCTCATCACAGAGGGCTTCCCCGACCACCCTGCCTGAAGGTAGCACACTCCTCCTTCTCCCCGGTCCCTCTCCTGCCTCACTTCCTGGTATTGTCATGACCTGACATTGTATCATATGTTAGGTGGATGGTTGGTGTTTGTAATAAAAAAGGCTGTGTGTGTTTTGCTCCAGCTCTACCCTCCATGCCTGCAGCAGTGACTGGCACATAGTAGGTGCCCAAAGCATCTAGTGAATGAATGGCCCGTTGAACTAACACAGGGATCAAAGGGGTGGTGGCAGTGGGGAAACATAGAGAGCAATGGTGAAGGAAAGGGAAGCTTTAGACAAAGCTTTCAGATGTGTGCATCTGAGGGTGAGGGCATCAGTTTGCCAGAGGGTCCAGGGCAAGAAGGCAGAGCTTGGATGGCTTTGCTACATTTGAAGGAGGCTGACATGAAGTCCTTTGCCAAGGTTCCTAGTGGCTGCTGGGCTCCCATCAAAAGCCAAGTAGGCATTGTAGCCCTTGTGAAGTTAGTATCCCTGGCGGCCAGCTGCTTTCAGATAACCTTCTACAAAAGCTGGTGATCTGCGAAGGCTTTTCCCTGGAGTGACTGCAGTTCATGTCCTTTGCCTGCATATGTCAAGGTATAAAATAGAGCAAAACTAAACAGGTCTTGTCCTGGCAGCTTGTGTGTCGCACTGAAGGCCTGTGCCTGAAGAGGTGTGAGTTAGACCTGCGATGGTGGGGATGAGCATATTCATTGCTGTTGGCTGCTGGAAGTGCATTTCTTCCAGGGCCTGGGTCAGAGCATGGAGCCTGTTGGTCAGTTCCTAATTCTCTGTGCTTATGGGCCTCTGTCGAGCCGTGGGCTACTGAAGTGAATCCTCACATGTAGCCTTGCCCTGTGGCTTCAATGGGAGTTAGTGACCTCTCCACACTGGGGCTGTCCAAGCTACGGCTCACCTGGGAGGAAGGCAAGAGACAGCTGTCACTTCCTGGGTGCCCACAGTGACTGTCGTCAATCTAGGCATTCATTTATTCACAATTTCCTGAATCTCACTGTAAAATGGGCTCCAGTGTTCTCTTATGTATTACAGGGGACGAAAGCAGAGCCCAGAGAAGCCATGCGACTCTCTTACGTTCCTGTTTCTGTTAAGAAGCAGATGCTGGGTCTGAGGACTTATTTTGAGGCTCCACGTTTGGTGCTCAATTCATTACAATGCATGCAGGAGACACATCCCTGTTCCTGACCCCACTTGGGGATGGCTAGCACTCTCTGCTGTTTTCTTTATTACTCTCTCATCAACCCTTCATCCCAGGGTTTCATGTCGGAGCACGAATATGTTTTCTCTGGGGAGGAAGGAGCAGGAAGCTTTGTCAGCTGGCCAGGAAACATCCAGAGATGAGCTGCAGAAGGAGGACTTGAATTTGTCCCAGCCCCAGCTCCGGGAACCAGAAGTTTGCAGTTGAGAGCTCAGCCTCAGGAATCAGATGGCATTAGCTGTGTAACCTTGGACAAGTCATTTCTGGTCTTAAGAGTTTCTCATCTATTATATGGAAGCAGAAGTTTCCTTGTATCTAAAGCTCCTAGTGCAGGATAAGCCTAAAGGCATCACTGTTCCACTGTTTCTTCACTTAACAAACACGGAGCACTGGCCATATGCCAGGCACTGTCCTAGGAGTAGGGGCCCAGAGGTAAGCAAAATAGCCCTGACACTCTCCAGCAGGGGCTGTGGGAGGCACAGGAGATGGGCATGGGGGAATCCCACCCTGAGGAGAAGCCGATCCAGCTGGGATCTGACGGGTAAGAGAAATTCATTGTTATCGGGTCTAGGTAAATCCCAGCTGGGGAAGGAAGAAGGAGAGAGCATTCCAGGAACCAATCCAATATTTGGAAGGTAATGAGGCTGGAATGGCTTTGTTCTCTCCCCTGAGACTGATAGACAGTCATTGAAGGCCTCTAAACAGTGACTGCTTTTATCAAATTTGTGTTTTGGTTGAAAAGTTCATTGTGGCTGCAGTGTAGAAGCCTGAATGGGGAGGTAACAATTGTGCATGAGTGAAAATCAGCTAGGAGGCTACTGGAATTGTTTTGGCAACAGACAAAGGTAGCTTGGAGTAGGACACTGGGTAGACCCATTCTCTGCCTCTCCTTCTGATCTCTTCCTGAGCTCTGTGGACCAGTGTCTGTCTCCACCAAGGACAGCAGTGCTGCAGCCTTCTTTTATGGACTGAATTATGTCCCATCCAAAAAAGATATGCTGTACTTCTAACCCCAGTGCCACAGCATGTGATCTTATTTGGGGATAGCGTCTTTGCAGATGATGAAATTATAATGAGGTTAAAAGGGTAGACCCTAATCCAATATGACTATTTCCTTATAAAAAGGATTCAGGACATACACAGAGGGAAGATGATGTGAAGAAACAGAGAGAAATGGCTCTCTACCAGCCAAGAAGGGAGGCTTGGAAGTCATCCTTCCTTCATGGTCCTCAGAGGAACCAGCCTTGCTGACACCTTAATCTCAGACTTCCAGCCTCCAGAACTGGGGGATAATACATTTCTGTTGTTTGATGGAGCCACCTGGCCTGTGATACTTTGTTATGGTAGGCCTAGCAAATGAACACATCCTCATATCTTTATATAGAAAACTTGGGGACCTCCCAAATCTCACCACTCTTTGGTCCCACTGGTGGAGATGCACAGATGCAGGGTCGGTGGTGGTTGGGCCTCTCCAGGTGTTGCTGATGGGCATCGCAGGTCTTGGGACAGGGGCTGGAGGACACAGGTCTTATGCAGGACCTTCCTCTGTGCACTCACACTGTTGATCCTCAGCTCTGTGCAGCCAGATCTCCAGAAAGCTCGTCCTTGGCCTTTATTATCCTCACAGATCCCTTTTAGAGCCGCCCCCTACATAAGGTTCAGCTCTTGTCAAGGGTCATACAAGAAGAAACAAGTCATGCAGAGTCGGAGAATGGGGTTGTCACTTATTGGTTTTGTGAATTGGGCAAGACACTTATGCTTTCTGAACCCTGGTTTCTCAGTACGTAAAATGGAACCATTGTCTCTGGAGGGTTACTGTAAGAATATCAGAAGGATGTGGGTAAACAGGGGCAACCACCTGCAGCTGAGCAGGTTGCATCCTGCACCTGAATGGTTGGGAGGTGAGTCTGGACTTCATCGGCACACTGCTTGCTGCTCAGCAGGCCTTCCCCACCAGGGCATGTTCTTTTAATTTGAATAAAAGCTCATTCAGGCAGGGAGTACCCTGCATAGCAAATGTCTCACAGTGTTTCTAGCATGTCGCAGACATTCAGGAAGGGTTAGCTTTTTTTTTCCATTAAAATAATTGTCCATTATACAATTTGAAGGAACGTCTTTCAGAATTTAGGGAATGTCTGCTTCCTCTTTCCTGTTAATGTGATCAGTGTAACAATGTGTTTCCCTTTTTCCTCTCACTGCTGGGAAGGTCAATTCCATTAATTCTTAGGTTTGTACAAATGTATTCACTTTTCCCCGGCTCTAATTTATTATGCTTTACTTATGTTGTACCAGTTGATTATATTCTTTTTGGTAAGCTACCTTTGGAGAAAATGCTTCTAAGTAAATGCAATATATTTTTAGGCTTGGGCAACACATCCTCTGGATGTTTTAGGTTCTTTGGCCTGGTAAATAGTCAGAGGTGAATGGAATAGCCCTGGCATCTGCATGGTGTTGACCTTGAACCCCAAGGATGTAGCTTTGGGGGATTTTTAAAAATCACAGGTTAGGTAGGGAAGATGCTGCATGGACTGAAAAAATGTCTATTGTGGGAACACTTGTTGATGGCTTTGTACAGTAAGTAAGAATGAGAAGGATAACCCCAGGTATGTGGGGGTCCCTGGAAGGTTAGTAGTATGTTTTCGGAGAGCTAGATTCTCAGGCCCTTCTGGTCCTCTGGCCCAAATTGACCTGGGCACTTTCCTGTGGTGATCTATGATCACAGCTGCCATCATTTCCATCCTTTAGGGCACTAGATAGACCAGACTCTTCCAGGCTCCTGCATGTGGTCCAGCAGGGTATGAGTAGTGTCGGGCTTGGCATTGTGCTTAAACAGCAGCTTAGGATTTCACTTTCAGTGAGGGGGTCTTCAGTTGACTAGTGACTGTTTGCCACATGAGGACTGGTTGGGCATTTCTGGATGTGAAATAGGGGCTTGTGATCTAATCCAGGGCAGTAAAGGGCACCAGCCCATGGGATTGTGTCTGGAGAGGGACCGCCTTGAGTGTGAGTGCAAGGGGCACTCCCAGGCTTTGCAGGCATGTATGGAGCCTTGCTCTAATCTAAGACTGGGGGTTGATTACTCACTTTATATTGCTAGAAATGTTTCATAGCTATGATTGTGCCCTTGTTTTTCATATTTTTCTCTTCTCCAGAGTTGAAACTCACTGCCCATGGGCTGAATTCAGATCAGAAATGTATTTGCATGGCTGGCATGGTGTTTTCTACAATCTCAGAGTCCCTTTAGTTGGGGTCTGCACCCTTGAGTCAGGCACAGGTCTCGTCTCTCCTCATGGGCGTATCCCTCCGTGTTCTCCTCACTTCTCACTGTATGACCTGCCTGGGACAGTGTCTGTGTTGCCTCCAGCATTTACACTTTGGCCACAATAGGCTTTAAGATGAAAGGAAAAGGTTTATTAAGCATCTACTACATGTCAGCCACTTTTCTAAGGATTTTTGAAACTCTAGTCTTCAGACTTTATATCAACCCTATAATGTAGACACTAATCACATTTATAGCAGAGGGGGCTGAATTCTAAATCAAATGCATAAGGAGAGTATGTCCCAGGATTTAAGCAGCCCTGGCTCCTAAGCAGGCTTTGTGGGCTTCACGTCTCCCTGAAGCTGGGCCTTGTCAGAGGGAGAAGACGGTGCTGGAACCCACAGTCCGGTGCTTAGTCCTTCCTAAGTGCCTTCCATTTGGAGTAGGAGAAGGAAAACAGTCTCTTTAGTGGTTGCAGACAAGTTTCCACTATGGTTGGAGCAAACCTGCACCCACGTGATCTATTTTCCTGAGGCCTTGGAAACATGGCACTCCTGTTTTAGCCTGTCATGTAGGGCTTTTGAAGACTGCCAGGACTGAAGGCAGAATTTTGCAAAGAGTGTACACAGGGGAAAGAGTTAACCCTGCTCAGGTCTGTGACCAGGAGCAGCAGCAGCTTCTCTTCAGGTTGCTGCAGAGACTCTGGGGAACTGGAGGAGGGCTATGTCTCCTGCATACCAGCCTGGAATGTGAGGGCCCCTTCTGCAGGTGTATGCACAGGGGGATGCCATGAGGTGGCAAGGGGCAGGGGAGCTAGATGGGTGGGTCAGGTTTTCTAAGACAGGAAGCAGTGGCTCTCCCCCTAGGTGAGTTCCTGCAGAATCCAGAATCTGGAGCCTTCCTTCTACTCACCTGAAGGAGCTGCCATCCTCTGGAGAGAGCCAGGCAAAGGTCTGGTGAGCAGGAGCTCAGCCTGCCTTTATTCAGTCTGGAGGCATCCCTACTTCCTGGGGGCAGTGCCTTAAAATCACTTGACCTCAGGCCATGCTAGTAATTGGGATGTATTGATGGAGCACCATCCAGCGTCATGATTAACTTGAATCAAAGTGCTCTGCAGAACACAGCCTTGCAGATAGAGTAATTGCTGCAGGAAACAATCAAAGTTTGATCTCTTTGGTCATTTTATTGTTATTCGAAAACAGAACAAAAAAATAATAATCAAATTAGAGAAAATAAATGCTCTATATTAATGAAGGAGAAAAAAGAGAAGATAATAGCACAAAGATGTTCAGATCATAAGAAAGACAAGGCACACATTGCAGAAGCATTGGCATCTTTTAGATAACACTTGCCCACCCCATGATGAACTGGTAAAGTGAACAGAGGCAGAGGGTGCCCGAGCCATAGGTCAGCTCTCCTGGGCCTTCCTGGTGTTCTCACAGATGACACACTAGTTCTAAATGACAGGTTTAGGAAGAATAATAAGGAAAAAACATATATTTCATGTAGATGAAATATATTTTATAGAAAAGAAACCCTGTTGTCCTTTTTGGGAGCATGAATTAGGTTTTTGGGAAAGATGGCCTCTGGGAGAGAGAGCTTGACCTTGAGGGTCAATTTTCTTGATCATCTTCTGGGCAGCCCCTGCCTCCTGGGAGCTTAGTTGAAGGAGGGCAACTTGGAGACTCCTTGACTATAGGCCTGGACCAAGAAGAGTGAGTCTCCAGAATTTTGGGTTCTGGGGCAGCTTACTACAAACTGGACACTGCTCATTGTCCGCAGGGAGGCCATTCAGCTTTTCTTGTTTGCAGACTCCAGTTGATCCCGACCACAGATGAGCCATCTGCTAGATCTCATCAAACATCTTACAGCTTTTTGATTTTATTTTGTTTCCTGTATGGTAGAGGATCTGATTAGGATAATCACCCTCTTGGCCCTAAATGTGGATGGCATGGAGGAGCCACTTGGCAAAGTGGAAGTGAGAGTATCCTTATGACAGGCTAGCCTGATTGATGGCCCTTCAGTTCCCCACAGTTAGCCAGAAAAGGGTGGGTGGGCAAGACCTGTCCACCCTGGACCTCAGCAGGGAGGATTTCAAAAAGTCCCAAGAAATCTCAGTGTTTTTGTCAAAATAAGGGAAGATGGGAAGATAGCTTTTTAGGTTGTGCAGACTAGAAACTGAATGTGGGGAAATAATTATGAATGTCCTTAGTGGAGACAGAGAAGGTTGGAATGGACTAACAAAGCCGCATGCAGAGATTTTGGACAAATTCATTTTTAGGGCATGGGCAAATGATGAGAATGGGAATGTCTAAGGCAGCATATTTAGATTTGTATAAGGCTCTGGATGAAGCCCTTGTAGAGAACATGTAGAAACACGGAATTGTAAGCAGGGCAATTAGGTTGATGTGTAACTTTAAACACATGTACCCAGAAGTTATTGATTCACTGATCAATGTCAATCAAAGGAAGTCTTCAGGCCATGCTCATGGCTCACACCTATAATCTCAACACTTTGGGAATCCAAGGTGGGAGGATGGCTTGTGGCCAGGACTTTAAGACCAACCTGGGCAACATAGTAAGACCCTGTCACTGCAAAAATAAAAAAAATTAGCCCGGCATAGTGGTGCATACCTGTGGCTCGAGCTAGTTGGGAAGCATCAGGCAGAGTTCAACACGTCCATCATCCATGAAGAGGGGTGAAGCACTGACTGGTTGCAGAAAGTCGAGAGGGTTGCTGTTTCATCAGTGCCACACAACTTGCCAGGTAATATACGGGAGCATATTTAGCATAATGCTCTCAGATTTATTTGCTTGACAGTTGAGGATCCCAAATATCTCCAGTGACTGGCACAATGTGTCAGAGACAAGATAAAATGGAAAGTTTTCCACTTAAGTTCAAAAGGTCAATGGCAGCATTTGGTCTGTAATTAAAAATCATAAAAGTACCTGACATTTCCTGTGCTCTTGCTGCTTATTAGGCATAATGCCAAGTGGTTTTCAGACATTATTCCATTTAGGCCTCACACAGCCCCCTGAGAGAGGAAGGTAATAATCTCTATTTTTTTTTTTTTTGAAAAACAAACGAACAAAAAACAAAAACCTGAATCTTGGGCTTTATGTGACTTCCCCTAGGTCATGTGCTGTGATAGACCAAATTATTGTACAGTAATATTTATTTTCTTTCCTAAATATTGGCTGATGAATTTATTTATGTGCACCATTGATACTGGATCTGGTTTGAGTTTTCTTTGGCCAATGGCATGCTGGCAAAAGTGAGCATGCAAGTTCTGAGCCTAGACTTGGAGCAGCCAGCATGCATCCACCTGCGCCTCTGCTCTGATGAGGAGAATGTGCCCCAGGTACACACTGCCTTCATACCTGAGCCCAGGAATGGGCTATCCACATGACTCCCTGATCTGTGAATAGGAAACATACACCCTTATATTGGGTGATACTGAGATTTTGTGATGGTTTGACAATTTAGCAGCATGACTAATATATGTTGCCAGTTTGTAACTGGGCTGGGATTCAAATCCACATAATCTGACTCCAGAGCCCATGCTCTTTGGCTCTTTGCCATATTTCATTGAAAGAAATAAGAGATGAATAATCAAGGAAACTTAATATATTCCCTGCTGTAGTCTTTTGGCTAAATATTCAAAAAGTCTATTCTCAATTTGTAATTGTAGTCTAATCCTCATCAAAATTTCCATCTAGTGTTTTATTGGATTTTTACTAAATGATTAGAAAATAAAACTGGAAAGGAAAAGCTACTTTATATAGAAATAGTTAGAAAATACAAAATAATGAAGGGGGGCAGTATTAACAGATTTAGAACATAGAATCCCATGGTAATTAAATCTGAGAAACACTGGTACAGAACAGCAACAAAAGACAAATCTGAAAGAGTTCCTATACATAAAATAAAAGAAGATAAAGGAGGAATCAAATACCATGGAGAAAAGAAGGATGTATAATGCAGGATGTTGGAAGAATGTATTAGTTATTTGGAAAAAAAAATGAAAAAACTACAAATAGGAAAAAGTACACCACAAGTTTTTTCAGGTAACCCTCTAAATTTTAAAGTGGTAAAAATATTTAAAAAGTAAATAGATACAACATATAAAAAGTAAAAACTTTTTCATAAAGGCAAAAAGAAATAAAAAAAATGGTGGGAAAATTATTTGTTACGAATATGACAAAATGGGAATATTTACCTTGTCTCATTCAAATTAATAGGAAAATTCAAACCCTGGTTAACATTGAACAAACAATATGAATGAAGAAGTGATATCAGAAGACATAAGGTTCAGTTCACCTGAAAAGTCATGTGGTGCCACCTTGCTCTGTGCCTGGCCCTATGTTAAATGCCAGGATTTCAATACAAATATAGCAAAATAAACGTCTTCAGGAATAACCAATGAATTTCAAAATAAAACAAAATCCATGTAATCATCTTATTATTTTTTTGATGGAAATTTGGGGTATTTCTAAGTTTTGGCTATGATGAGTAAAACTGTTATTGTTTTATTCTTGTTCTTGTCTTTTGGTGGGCATATGCATCCATTTATCTCAGGTATATACCTAGAAATGGGATTGCAGGATTATAAAGTAGACATAAGTTTAGTCTTATAAGATGCTGGCAAGCATTTTGGTTGCAGGAATTTTTTCCCACCTGAACTATATGAAAGTTTCAGATACTCTACATTCTCAACAACACTTAGTGTTGTTAGTCTTTTTAATTTCAGGTATTCCAAAGTGGGGAGTGAGTCTCGTTGTGGTTTTAATTTCCATTTCTTTGATGACTGAAGATGTTGAGCATTTTTCACGTTCTTACCAGCCATTTGGATATCTTGTTTTGTAAAGGGCTAGTTCAGAACTTTCTCCCACTTTACCTTTTCAATCGGGTTGTTGGACTTTTTCTTTTTGACTTACAGGAGAATTTTAAAAACTATATATTCTGAATATGGGTCTTTTGGGGTCATGTGTGTTATGAATATCTTGCCATTACTATTGTCTTTTTCACTCTCTAAATCTGGTGTCTTTTGATGAGCAATAGTTATTACTTTTTAATAAAGTATGATTGATTGTTTTTAAATGATTACTGCTTTTTATGTCTTACTTTAGAAATCTTTGCCTACCTTAAGGCAAGGAAACTATCTTCCTATATATCTTTTTAAGAAGCTTTATTTATTTTTATTTTACCTTTTACATTTAGATCTGAAGCTGAGTGATTCCTGGGGAAAGGTCACTGGGGAACCATCTAAGTGCATCTGTTTTTCACTTAGATTTGTTATTTTTATCCCTAAATTAAATTTCCTTTTCATACTATTATAAATAGAATTGTTTTATTAATTTTGTTTTCATTTTCATGCTAGTATGTAGAAATAGAATTGCTTTTTATATATTGATCTTGTATCCTGCAACCTTGCAGAATTCATTTATTAGTCTTGATAGTTTTTAAAAAAGAAATGAGCGGTGTCACCTGCAAATGGAGTTAGTTTTACTTCTTCCTTCCTTTCTATTTCCTTCTGGATGTTTTAAAATTTCCTTTTCTTGCCTAATTGGCATGATTAGAATCTCCATTACAATGTTGAGTAGAAGTTGCAAAAGTGTGTATCCTTGTCTTGTTCCTTATCTTAGGGGAAAAACATTGAGTCTTTCATCATTCAGTATGTTAGCTGCAGATGTTTCATAGATGTCCTTTATCAGGTTGAAGGAGTTTTCTTCTATTCCTAATTCGTTGAGTGTTGTTGTTTTTAATCATGAAAAGCATTGGATTTTGTCAAATGCTTTTTTTGCATCTGTAGAGATAATCATATGTTTTTGTCCTTTATTCTGTTAACTATGGTTCGTTACACTGATTGGTTTTCAGATGTTAAACAAATTCTGCATTCCTAGGATAAATCTCACTTGATCATCACGTATAATTCTTTGTGTATGCTGCTAGATTTAGTTTGCTAGCATTTTGTTGAAATTTTTTGTGTCTATATTCATAAAGGTAACTGGTCTGTAGCTCGCATTCCTTGTCATGTCTTTGTCTGATTTCAGTATCAGGGTAATAATAGCCTCATAGAATGAGTTTGGAAGTGTTTCCTCCTATTCTATTTTTTGGAAGAGTTTGTGAAGGCATGGCATTAATTCTTCTTTAAATATTTGAAAGTATTCACCAGTTAAGACATCTGGGCTTTGACTTTCTTTGTGGGAAGTTTTAAAATTATCCATTCAATTTCTTTTTATAGGTATATTCAGGAATTTTTTTTTCTTTTTATACAGTTTCAGCAGTTTGTTTCTTTCTAGAAATATACCTATATCCCTTAAATTATTTAGTTTGCTGTCATTTTTATTTTTTTAAGGTCAGTAGTCAAGTCCCCTCTTAAAATTATCAATTCAATTTCTTGTTATAGGTATATTCAGGAATATTTTTCTTTTTGATAGAGTTTCAGCAGTTTGTGTCTTTCTTGAAATATATCTATTTCCCTTAAATTATTGTTTATGATTCATTTTTAATTTTTTAAGGTCAGTAGTGAAGTCTTCCCTTTTATTTCTGATTCTAGTAATTTGAATCTTCTCTACTTTTTAACTGGTAAATCTAGTTAAAATTTTATCAATTTTGTTAACCTTGTAAAAAATTCTACTTTTGGCTTATTAATTTTCTCTATTATTTTTCCATTCTCTATTTTATTTATTTGCACTCCAATCTTCGTTATTTCCTTAATTTTCTTTATTTTGGTGTTAGTTTGCTCTTCATCTGTTTAGTTTCTTAAGGGACAAGGTTAAGTTATTGACTTGAGACCTTCCTTCTCTTTCAGTTTGGGTATTTGCAGCCACCAATTTCCCTCTAGGCACTGCTTTTGTTGCCTTCTATAAATTTTGATGTGCTGTATTTTTTTCTCATTCATTTCAAATTATTTAAAACATTTCTTTGTAATTTATTCTTTGACACATTGATTATTTGTTTTCTAATTTCCACATATTCATGAATTTTCAAAATTTCCTTTTTTATAGATTTCTACTTTAATTATATTTAGGTTAAATAACATACTTTATATGATTAGAATCCTTTTACTTTTATTGAGGCATGTTTTATGGCATAGCACATAGTCTATCCTTTGCTGGGAAAATGTTCCATGTGTGCAAGAGAAGAATTCTCCTCTTGTTGAATGGTGTGTTTCATAGATGTCTGTCAAATTTAGTTGGTCTGTAGTGTTTTTCAAGCTGTTTCCTAATTAAACTTCTGTCTAGTTGTTCTACCAGTTATGGAACATGAGGTATTATAGTCTCCAACTATAATATTGTCATTGAATTATTTATGTCTGCCTTCAATTCTGTCAGTTTATACTTCCTGTGTTTTGGGAGTGCGGTTGTTAGATGTTTATAAAACACACCTTCCTAATGGATGGAAGCTTTATCATTATAAAATATCTCTTTTGTGTTCATGAACACATTTGTCTTGAAGTCTATTTTGTTTACTATTAGTACAGCCACTCCAGCTGTCCGTGGTTACTGTTTGTGTGATACATATTTTTCCATTGTTTTACTTTCAACCCATTTACTTTCAAAGTGAAAAGCATACTTTGAAACTAAAGTGTGTTTTTTGTAGATTACCTCTGGTTTGATCTTTTAAAAAATTCACTCTGTCACTTTACCTTCTGACTGGAGTATTTAATTCATTTACATTTAATATAAATGTAAATATATAATATGTAATATATAATATGTAAATATATAATATAATATGTAAATATATAATGTTTTCTATATGTCTTATGTATTTGTTCTTTTATCCATTACTGATTTATTTTGCATTCAATATATATTTTCTAATGTAACATTGTAATTCCCTTTTTCTTTTTCTGTATATATGTTTTTAGTTATTTTTGCAGTGGTTTCCCTGGGAATTACAATTAACATCTTACCTTAGAACAAACCAGAACTGATTAATGGTTGCTAACTTTAAACGTTATGCAAAAACTTTGCTTTAGTATAGCTGTTTCTTTCTCTTTCTTTATATTATTACTGCCATAGAAATTGCATATTTATACATTTGAAGCCTGTCAACACAGATTTATAAGTATTATTATAGGCAATTGTCTTTTAGTGAAATAGAAGGATAGACTTACAAAAATACATTTATACCTTAATTTTTACCTCTATTGTTTCCTTTATCAGTGCTCTTTATTTTGTATGTTAATTCAGATTATTATCTACTGTCTTTTCATTTCAGCCTAAAGGACTTCTAGTATCTCTTGTAAAGCCAATATAATAACAGATTTTCTCTATTCTCATTTATCTGTGAATGTCTTAATTTCTTCTTCATTTTTGATGGGTAGTTTTTGTCAGCTAAAAAATTCTTGGCTGACAGGCTTTTTCTTTCAGCACTTTGACCATGTCATCTTACTGCCTTCTGGCCACCATGGTCTCTGCTGAGAAGTCAGATGCCAATCTTATTCCTCATCAGTGATGAGTCATTTCTTTCTTGCTACTTTCAAGAGTCTCTGTCTTTGGTTTTATGATATATTTAGGTGTCAGTCTCCCTGAGTTTTCCTTCTTAGCATTGGTTGAGCTTCTTAGATGTGTATGTTAATGCCTTTTACAAAATTTAGGAAGTTTTTGACCATTCAATTTTTTTTCAAATATTCATTCCTTCCCTTTCTCTTTTCTTTCTTCCTCCTGGAACTGCCAGTGTGCATATGTTGGTGCACCTAATAGTGCTTGTGGGTATTTGAGGTTCTGTTAGTTTTTCTTTATTTTTTTTCTTTCTGTTCCTCAGGATGGATAATCTCTGTGTATCTATTAATATATTCAAGTTCACTGATTAATTCTTAAGTGAGTTCATATCTGGGATTCAGCCCTTCTAGAATATTTTTCATTCCAGCTATTGTGCTTTTCAACTCTAAGATTTTCATTTAGTTCTTTAAAAATATAATTTCTATCTCTTTATTGACATTCTCCATTTGATGACATATTGTTATGCTTTAATTTTTTAGACATGATTTTCTCTAGTTCCTTGAAAATATTTTTAATCACTCACTTAAAGTCTTTGGCTACTAATTTCAAAAACTGTACCCCATGGGACAATTGATATTGAATGCATTTTTTTTCCTATTTTTCTGAATGTCTCATTTATTTTATTGAAAACTGAACACTTTAGATAATATGATGTGGCAACTCCAGAAATCAGTCCCCTTTATCCTGGGTTTGTTGCTCATTTTTTTTTTTTTGGTTGTGTTACTGTTACTATATATTTGTTTTGTGACTGTGCTGGACTAGTTTTGTGTTGTCTTTATTACATGTAATATGTATCTGTATTAGTTTGTTCTCATGCTGCTAATAAAGAGATACCCGGGACTTGGTAATTTATAAGAAAAAGGTTTAATTGACTCACAGTTCCACATGGCTGGGGAGGCCTCACAATCATGGCAGAAAGCAAAAGGGAAGCAAGACACGTGTTACATGGCAGCAGGTGAGAGAGCTTGTGCAGGGGAACCGCCATTTATAAAACCATCAGATCTTGTGAGACATATTTACTACCACGAGAACAGTATGGGAGAAACCACCCCAATGATTCAATTATCTCCACCTGGCCCTGCCCTTAAAACATGGGGATGTTTACAGTTCAAGGTGAGATTTGGGTGGGGACACAGCAAAACCATGTCAGTATCCATTGAAGTCTCTTCTCAGTTTTCTTAGTAGTTAGCTAATAATTGGTTGGCTATTTCTTTTTGCTTTTTTTTTTTTTTTTTTTTTTGAGATGGAGTCTTACTCTCTTGCCCAGGCTGGAGTGCAGTGGCACGATCTTGGCTCACTGAAATCGCTGCCCTCCTTTGTTCAAGTGATTCTCCTGCCTTAGCCTCCTGAGTAGCTGGGATTATAGGTGCATGCCATCAAGCCCAGCTAATTTTTGTATTTTTAGTGGAGCTGGAGTTTTGCCATGTTGGTCAGGCTGGTCTTGAACTCCTGACCTCAGGTGATCCACCCACCTCAGCCTTCTAAAGTGCTGGGATTATTGGTGTGAGCCACTGTATCTGGCCCAGATATCTCTTTAAATGCCTTTAGTCAATGCAACTTTTACCCTTTCCTGGGGGTTCTGTATGTGTGATGAGGCATGCTTTAGATGCTCATGTAGGTACTCACAACTTTCTGTATCCTTTACTTTCTGCTTGTATATGGTCTCAAGGCCAGCCAGAGGTAGGATATTCAGACTTTCTGAGATCTTTTCCAGATGTATTCTTCTAAATATCCAGGAATATATCAGAGATTTCCAAATGTCCCTATGGGTACCTCACTCTCTCCATTTTCTTTTTAAGGTTTTGGCCAGGCTGTTGTTTTTCCTAACTGTTATTACAGACTCAGGTATTTGTGATGGTAAACAATTGCTGCTGATTGCTCTAAGGACAGGGCTGTTCCTACCTCGTGAGCTTTAAACCAGGTCAAATAATGACAATACTCTGTGAGTAACAATCTTCTTCCGGGGAGCTGTGAAACATATCAAATTGTGACAATGCCCTGGAGAACAGAACTTTTTAAGAAGCTCCAAACTCAGTTCTCATCCCATCTTGTAGCTGGAAGATGGTCTTCATAACGACTTGGGTTGAGGGTTTGCTGGTTTTTAGGGATACTCTGGAGCTGGGGAGGAGGTGGTGAGAATAAAATACCATAAATCCTGATGTTCCTACCAAGGATTGGCTGGGATTTTTTGCATAAACACTTCTTAGGTTGTTATATGCCTGTGGTTAATTTCCAGTAGTGTTTTGTTTGTTTTTTTTTTAGCAATTGTTGCCAGTGTTTTTATTTCTTTTATGGAGGGGCTTATTTATGGAAGTCCTCACTCTGCCATGCATCAGTTCTCTTTCAGTTAGTTATGAAACCATTTTAAGTAATTTCTGCATGTCCTATGGTGCTGCTGCTAGAGTGAGACATAAGATGTAGGACTTTTTTTCATCTCATAATGTGAAAAGGAGAGAGACAAGTTGCATACAATAGCAATGAAATGTTACACACTTAGAAGGATGACCAGGGTGAAGTAATGGCTCAAGGAATGTTGTGGCTACTTCTACCTTGGGGGCAAGCTATGACCAGGAGAATCATGGTGAAGGAGTAGTCTTATACATATGGACATGAAATAACCCCATGGATTTGGGGAGTTGCTTTGGAATCAAGGTTGGGAGTGGTAAGAGTGGAGGATGGAGAGATCATCAAGGGCCTGGTATCAGGAGGTTAGAGGTTTTTTTTGAAAAGCTGTCTGACTAGTTCAGATGAAAGTGAGCGAAAGTCACCCTGACCACTGTGTGGCAGGTGCATTGGAGGGTAAATGAGAAAAGGGATGGGAGCCTTCAGAAAGAGGACTGGTTTCTTGACTTGGCAGAGAGGTTATCGCTGGTCAACACCTGGGAGCAAGGTAGTGGCAGTGGAGAAAGGAAAGAAGAGCTGGAGTGAAAAGATAATTCAGTACTGGAATCCATGGGACATGAGACCCAGTTGCATATGAAAGAAAAGGTCAGAAGAATTTTTTTTTCACCAAAAGATGTAGCTTGCTCCCATGAAGAAGGCGATGGACATTCTAAGTTTCAACTGCCTCCAGGAACATGTTCTGGAATCTATGATACAGTTACAGCAAGGAAAGTAAATAAAGAAATCACCTCCAGTTCAGGCATCAGCAACACAGATCATTCTTACAGACTTCCCTGGCTGGGTTGGGCAGCTCTTCTCAGGCTCCCACAGAACCTGCTTCTTATCCCCAGCAGAGCACTTAGCATATTATTTTAAAATGATCTATTTATGTGCCTGTCTTTCCCTGTAAACCGTGAGTGGTTTAAGCATAGGAACCAAGTCTCACTCAGCATTGCTTCACTAGCTTGTCCCAGAGTAGGAATTTAATAATTGTGTGTTGAATTAAGAATTGGTGTAGGGGGTTAGGAGGAAAGGGAATCTGAAAGGGTAGTACTGAGTGGTTTCATAAATCTTTAAATTTCTCTCCAAACTCAGTATCTCCCAAACCTGAGCAGTGTTCAATGTCCTTATCCTAAAGAGCAGAGAGATTGTGCCCAAGGTCAGTGTGCCGAGAATAGGCAGCACCGTGAACACACACTGAGCAAGGAGCCTCCGCCTCCTAACTCAGGATGACCAGGTCCAACTTTTGGCCACTCTCTAATGTGCATCCACCAATCTTTGTTCCACTTAGCTGCTGAAGCCAAGTGAAACCCTGACCCATCTTCCAGTTCCTATTGACTTTTCCTTAGGTGTTTGTAAGGTCCCTGAGCTGAGTTCGAGGAGGGGCAGATATTGAACCAAGGATCCCATACTTGTTAGCATATCCAAGACCAGCTTCTGGGACTGGACCCTTGCATCCTGATTAAGTATGCAGTTGCCATAGCCCTGCTCAGTGCCTGAGACACTCAGGGTCCCTGGGGCAAGGTTGTGGCACCTTGATGCCAGTTGGTTTCTCTGGAGCCACCATCTTGCATTCTAGGATCCCTGCTGAGAGCTGTTAGTGTGCCTTGAGGCCAGTTTGTGCTGGACACATCCGTGATGATGTTTTCTTCTCTCCCACTCCATTTAGGAAGCTGACATGGCTCCAGGCAACGTAACTTCTCTGGGAATCACTTTCAAGTGGAATTTTTGGACAGTCATAACATTTGCCAGGTGCTTAGCAGGGCTATGCAGCTGAGCTGGGGCTTTTTCTGGTCTTCCGGGACTGGCAGTTTCAGGTTGTCTCCTTAAGTAGAGGAGCAAAATGGAAATTGGGAAAGAAGCCTGTAGGGGAAGACCACTTCCATCCAGACGCCAGATGTGAAGCAACTTTGTAGGGGAGAACAACGAACCTGGGGACGCTGGGAAAGAACACTGGGGAGGAAAGGAGGGAAAGGAAGAGTGGCAGACCCTGTAGGAGCCCACCAGGGACCCTTATGCCATAAGCACAGTAAATCCCAGACCAGTGAGGAGGCCTGACCAAAGGAGAATGAGTGTCCCAAGCCACAGACCTCAGGATCCACAGCCCACCCTCTGTCTTTCCTTCCTTTCCCTTTCTTCCTTCATCTCCTTCCCTTTTCTTTCCTTCCCTACTTCTGCTATTCTTCCTTCCTTATTTTCTTCCTTCCTTCCTTCTTTTCTTCTTTCCTTTCTCCCCTCCTTTCTTTTCTTTCTTTTTTTCTTCCTTCCTTTTTCCCCCATTTCCTTCCTTCCTTTTCTTCCTCTCTCTTTTCTTCCTTGCTTTTTGTCCTTAGAAAGGAAAGAAAGAGGGAGGGAGGGAAGGCTGGAGGAAGAGAAAGAGGAGAAGGAAAGAAGAAAGAAGGGAAGAGAGGAGGAAGGAAAGATAGAAGGAGGATGGGAAAGAGGGAAGAAAAAGGAAGAAGGGTGGGAAAGAAGCAGGGAAGAAAAAAGGAGGGAAGGAAGGTGAGAAGGAAGGAGGGAAAGAGGGAAAAACAGATGAAGGCTGAAAAGAAGGAAGGAAATGGAGGGAGGGAAAGTAAAAAGGAAGGAAAAGAAGGAAGGAGGAAGGGGAAGAGGAAGAGGGAGGGAGAACAGATGGTAGTCTGTGGGTCCTGAGGTCTTTGGCCTGGAGCCACTCACTTTCCTTTGCTTCAGGACCCGAGTGTCGGGAGGCCTTCTCACTGGTCTGGGCTTCACTGTACTCACCGTACGAGGGTCCCTGGTATGCTCTGCAGGGGGTCTGCTCATAGCTCCCGGGCTGACAGATGCAGGAGACTTGCTGGGCACAGCTAATGTGCCTGGTGGGGCCAGCTGTGAAGGGAGGCACGGGCAGGCTCAGAGGAGAACCCAGTGCTGCATGATAATTGAGGCTTGCGTTTGGGGAGCTATTTAGTGTTTTCAAAGCACTTTCATGTACATTATCTCGTTCTATCCTCAGAGTGATACTGTGAATGTGTTATTATCACTCTGTTCTGTTCAGAGAAGAAATCTGGGCTTAGGATGTCCTGTCATTCAACAAGCCAGGGCCCACTTCTGAGGCTCATGAGACTGGCCCTGGAGCCCTTCCCTCCGGGCCTGGACAGCACACAGAGAGCTCCTTGCCAGCCTGCATGCGACTCCACCATGGAGCCTCTCTCTGTACGTCCTCAGGGTGAAGGCCAGGGCTAAGAGCACAGTCTGCAGAAGCCCCTCCTCCCTCCTCAAGCCACTAGCACCAGGTTAGAAAATCCTCAAAAGATAGACATGTTTTTCTTGAGTGAGGTTAGTGCTCACAATTGTGCACCATGGGTGGAATGCAGTGCTCTCATTCTGTGAGGCTGGTGTGTCGGTGATAGAAGGGATTAAACCAGGCTCCATCCATTCATTCATTCATTTGGTTGTTCACCAACATGTACCTGCAATTGTTAATGCCAGGCAGGTGAGAGATTCTTAGGGGTGGGGGCAAGGGGAGAGACACACAGGTCAAGTAGGGAGAGGCCTGACCCTTGAGCCCCAGCTGGTAGAAATGTATAGTGCTCTGTCTACCTTAGCATGGCTGTGCTGTGTGGATACATGTCCTCATGCCCATAGCAAATGCAGAGGGGAGCTCAGTGTTGAAGGCTAGAGAAAGCTTAGAAAGCTTCAGTAAAGAGAGGGCTCTTGACCTGGTCAGGAAGGCCTGCTGTACTCTGATATGACTACAATCTTTTCCTGACTCTGTGCCCTGCAGGCAGTGCCTGAACACCTCTCCACCTGTCTGTGCGGGCAGAATGATGTTAAAACTTTGCCAGCTTTACTAGTGAAAATGGAAGATAGTGCAACTACTTCAGGGGACAGTTTGTCTGTTTCTTAGAAAGCTAAGCAGAAAATTATGATTTTGCCATTCTGCTCCTAAATATTGACCCAGAAGAGGCCAGGCACGGTGGCTCATGCCTGTAATCCCAGCACTTTGGGAGGTCGAGGAGGGCAGATCACTTGAGGTCAGGAGTTTGAGACCAGCCTGGCCAACATGGTGAAACCCCATGTCTACCAAAAAATACAAAAATTATCCAGGTGTGGTGGCATGTGCCTGTAGTCTCAGCTACTTAGGAGGCTCAGGCACAATAATCGCTTGAACCCAGAAGGCGGAGGTTACAATGCGCTGAGATTGTGCTACTAAACTCCAGCCTGAGTGACAGAGTGAGACCCTGTCTCAAAAAAAAAAAAAAAATTACCCAAAAGAAATGAATGAAAAAATATATCTACGCAGTGACTTGGACAAGAATGTTTAGCACAGCTTTCATCAAGATAGCGAAAAAACTGGAAATGATGCAAATGTTTGTTACAGGTGAACAGATAAACAAATAGTGATATTCTCAGTAATAGAAAAGTAGACAGTAATTAAAGAACACAATCTGGTGACACATGCAGTGACAAAGATGAATCTCAAAAACATTATGTTGAGCCAAAGAAGCCAGGCAAGAAAAAGTACATTATGTATCATTTCATGTTTGTGAAACCCTGGAAAAATGAATCTGATCTAGAGCTATGGAAAGCAGACCAGTGGTTGCCTGGGGTGGCGGCAGGTGGGAGACTGGCTGGCAGGGCACAGGGACCTCTCCTGGGTGAGGGAAATGTGCTCCATCAGGATCAGCGGGTGGGTGCACAAGTGGATGTCTTTGCCAACTCATTCTCTGAACACCTCAGAGCAGATGCTGCCGCAGCACTGGGGCACCGTCCTGGAGACCTTGCTGCACCTCGTCTCGTTCCCTTTATTTGCCAGGTCATGGAGAGGCCCTAAGTTTCCCAGGGGCAGGTCCAGTGTGGCCAGGACAGGGCAGGAGTGTTACTGAGAAGTGTATCAGTCAGGGTTCTTTAGATAAGCAGAACCAGTATGCATACACAGAGAGAAAGAGATTCATTATAAGGAATTGGCTCAGGCCCTTTTGGAGGCTGACAAATCCGAAGATGTGCAGTCAGCAAACAGGAGACTCAGTCTGAAAGATGCTTCAGTTCAGGTTTGAAGGCTGGAAAAGACCAACGTCCCAGCTCAACAGCCAGGCAGACAAAGTGCCCGCTTCTTCAGCTTCTTTTTGTTTTATTCAGGTCTTCAACTGATGGGACGAGGCCCACCCACATTAGTGAGGATGATCTACCTTACTTAGGTACTTATTCAAATGCTAATCTCATCCAGAAACACCCTCACAGACACACCCAGATTAATATCCGGCCAAATGTCTGGACACCCTGTGGTCAAATGGACACACAAAATTAACTATCACAGGTATCACCAAGGGGCTTTGAGGCAACAGATGGGTATAGTATTGTTTAGTGTGTTCATATGGGTTCAGTGTAGCAGGGGACCTGTGGATGAGGGGGAGGTAGTTTGTGACTAACCCCTGACATTCTATCTTTAAGGAGATTATGAGAGAGACCGTCATCAGTAAAAAGTAAATTTTACTCATGGAAGTAAAATTCAAACTGCAGTAATATTTACAAAGGAGCATGTGGGACCCGGGAGAGGCCTGAGGTGACCTGACCTCGCAGGGGTCGGAGGGATTTCTAGAGGCTATTGGCCCCGGGACTGTGAGGTTTGCCTTTGTTGTCTGCTTGCTGGGTTTTGCCATCATGGCCCCGATAAGCTGGCACATCTCCTGACTCCCTTAGGAGGAGTTTCACATGTTCCATTCTTGCTTTAGTTAAAAATAGCTCAGTTTTGTGGAGGTCCTTACTTGCAGCTAGTCTCACCTTGGTAGGTGACAGTCAGGTTTGCAGAGGCTGACTCTCCATGTCATGTTCACCCTGAGGATCCAGACCAGGCATATAGACATCCCCAGCCTGGCTTTCCATTAACCTCTCCTCTCCCAAGCTTGTGGGAAGAATTACCTGGGAGGGAGTGGCTGCTGATCTTCCGCATGGGTGCAGGGAGAGTGTGGCCTGCAGGGGCGACTTGGGGTCTTGTGGTAGCAACCCTGGCTGGGATCCAGGGTGTTCTAGATGGGCTGCAACCCTACCAGGTAGGTTCAGGGTGTCAAGACACTCTTATCTACATTTTCACTTGGGAGAACATTTACCTTTTTCTCCTTTCTACTGCTCTCTGATTTCATTTTGGGGAGCTCCATCTTGCCACTGTGTGTAGTCTGGGGGTATTATCCCATTTACAGAAGCCAAAGGGGCCAGATATGTGTTCTTAACTGCTTAGTACAACCAGAGGGAACACCAAGACCTAACCTGGCCACTTAATTGCTTTCTTGTGGGGCTTTAAATATCTGAGGACCAAAGACCTGGCTGGAAATCATTCATGGGGCATGTGAGGCTGGAGGACACTCTGGCCACACCATTTCTGCTCTAAAGTTATTTTTGCAGTTTGTTATCTAAGCCCCTGGAGCAGCCTCATATCCCAGTTTCATTCTTTAGCTTTGACCCTGTGATATGGTCTGGCTCTGTCTCCTTACTCTAATCTCATCTGAATTATAAGCCCCACATGTTGGGGGCGGGACGTCATGGGAGGTGATTAAATCATGGGGGTGGTTCCTTCGTGCTATTCTTGTGATAGTGAGTGAGTTCTCAAGAGATCTGATAGTTTTATAAGGGGCTTTTCCCTGCTTCGCTCGGCACTTCTCTGTCCTGCTGCCATGTGAAGAAGGATGTGTCTGCTTCCCCTTCCACCATGATTATTTCCTGAGGCCTTCCCAGCCATGTGGAACTGTGAGTCAGTTAAACCTCTTTCCTTTATAAATTACCTAGTCTTCATAGCAACCTGACAATGAAGTGATACACAGTGATTCTGTGAGTTGCCAGATTTCTTCCAACAGTTCCCCAACTTTAATTAGAATCAATTTCTGTTGCTTGTGCTAAAAAACCCAGTGGTTCTTGCTGGATCCATTTCAAATTGATGCTTCCTACTCCTACACTGTTCTGTACTCCTCAATGGGAGAAAAGGCATTTTCCATTCATCTCAATGAAACTTTTTTGATTAGAGTTTGTAGAGTGCTGGGATGTGAAAGGTTTTTCTTGTGCTACCATTGAATGTTTGGGTAGCTTAGAGTAATCAAACTACATGCATGATCCCAAACCAGGCCAAGATGGTCCTTTGGGGTCAAAACTGCACTTTATCTCCACCTGCCCCATTTGTAAGTTGTCCCTTACACCTGAAGTACAGGACTTGCACAGCAGGTGCAAACTGTTTGGCACCGTGGCTTACAGTCTGACTCAGGAAATGATTTGGGTTAAAATTAAGAATAAATATGTGGAAAACAAGATATGAGTATAACGAGTGCTGAAAGAAAGAGGCTGCCCAGGGGCTTGGGCATTGCATGCTCTGAGTAACCACATCAGGACTATGGCCCTCCACTTTACGGGCCTGGAATCAATTATGCCAGGGAGCCTGGAGGGGACTGCAGTGGGTCAAGCTCATGAGAAACTGCTGTGCATGTCACATCCTAATTTCCTTATCATACTGAGAAAGAGAAAGGGCTGAGGGGAGCACAACAGCCAGCTCCGCTCTGGTGGAGCCTGAGCTGGAGAAGCCTCTAGGGTCAGAAGGGGAAGAGTCCCACTCTAGGAATGTGGATACAGGTCAGCTGCACTATCTGTCCACTGTGACTATGGCAGACAGGGGCAAAGTGTGGCTTGTGGGGAGCTCCGAAAACATGCTGACTAACTGATGACTAAATGAATCATGGAGAAAGGACAGCCTGGACTCTCACCTGCTCTGTCGAAAGAGACTTTTTTGACCCACTGGACCCTGTCAGTTAGTTAGTTGCTAGTTGTTTCTTATCCCAGGCACAGTTGGAGGTCTGGAAGCACTTTCCCTTCACTATTCCCTAATAATTGAATAGAATAGCACCCCTAATGAGGCTGAATTCATGTTCTCAGGTCCTGGTGTTTCTACTTTGACTGCAGAGACCCTCCTAGGTAGGGAACCAGGCAGAGGCCAGCTGGACTATCTACCACTGATTCCACCCATTTTACTCCCAGAGGAGGCCATTGCATGTAGGTTCTTGACACTTCCGTAAGTTGTCTCTCATGTTGGAGGCTGGCTATCCTGATGCAGGTTCTGAGGGGCCCCTTTGTGTCTCTGTATGTTGCTTACTCGTGGCTACAGGTTCGCCACCTTGATGCTGACTCCAAGGGCTGAGACTCTGGAGCAAGGGCAGAAAAGCTCCTTTGTCTCAGTCTCTACTGAGTGAGTAAGTTCTTCCCTGCACTGTCTAAGGGACAGGGAGATGGAACCTTTCTTTCAGGCCCTGGAATCTCATCCCTGAAGTTGGGAGTCACCACTCCATGCTGTGCCTGCTCTGCCCAGCATTGGGAAGAGGCTAGAGTCAGTGTCATGTTATAGCATCTTGTATACTTATACCTGTAGATTCCACTCCTTTAGATCTATTTCAAAGTATATGCTAGAAAAGGAGAAAAAAACTCACAAGTTCAATAAGTGTCTGCAGTGGGTTTGACTTTTCTTTTTTTTTTTTTTTGAGATGGAGTCTCACTCTTTTCCAGGCTGGAATGTAGTGGCATGATCTCAGCTCACTGCAATCTCCACCTCTCAAGTTCAAGCAATTCTCCTGCCTCAGCCTCCCGAGTAGAGTAGCTGGGATTACAGATGCCCACTACCAAGCCCAGCTAATTTTTGTATTTTCAGTAGAGATGGGGTTTCGCCTTGTTTGCCAGGCTGGTCTTGAACCCTGACCTCAGGTGATCTGGCCTGCCTTGGCCTCCCAAAGTGCTGAGATTACAGGGTTTGACATTTTATATCCATGATCTCATTTAAATTTCACAACACTGTGCGGAACTGACCTGTGGCTCAGAGGGATTAAGTGACTTATTCCAGATCACAAGATTAGTAAATGTTTGAGTTCATACTACTTCAACACTTATTAGTGTAATTTACTACCTTGATTTGTATTTTGGAGGTTAAGCAGAGTTCCACCAGTTTGCAAGGACCTGGGAAGCTGTATAGGGACAAGTATTGCCTGATTTTGCTACTTTCTGCTTATGCTAGAGTACACTGCTTATGAGGAACCACGTGATACAATAATGTTGTTGAATTTGGGGGCAGCTTCCTTACGTATATCAAGGGCCATCTGTCTTTGGTCCTTTTATAATAATTCCTTTTCTAATAAAGAAAGTATAAAGGCTCTTCTTGGTTGCCTAGAGTGCTGATAAAAGGGTTATTAGTATTTCCTATATTTATGCCTTAGGCTTTCGTGTAGACTTAATTTCTGAAGATTTCCTATTGCTGCAAGTTACTCTCAGTCCATTAAATAGAACATAGGATAAAGAGAGATAATGTTTAGAGTAACTTGGCATGCTTGCTGGATACAATAATCGGCAGTCATTGATTTATAGTGGAAGTGATGGTAAATCTCTTTCTGTTAGATTTCATATTTAATTGAACATCCTCTATTGCCACCCTCCTGTCCTGAGTGCTATCTGGTTATTATCTTCATTAATGGCTTTTCATGGTGGTGTTTTCTGGGACCAGATCTTCCCACTGGCTCCCCTTCTTTCCACCATTTTATATGTTTGTTAATTTTAAGGTAGTTTCAGACACTCCTATAAATTGTTGAGCAGTGATAGACTCTCCTCCTCTCATCTGACTTGATTGTAAAGTGCCAGATTCCAAGTTCAGAAGGATTTGTTATTTGGAGATTATTTTGCCTTCTTTTGTAAATTAATTTCCTTTCCTGCTAAGACAGCCAAAGCACAACAATGATTTTCTACCACAGAGAGGTAATGAGGCTTAGGGGAAAATGCTTAATAGGAAAACATTGTCCCACACTGAGAATTAGGAACTCAGGGTGGTGAAGAAGAAGATTAATATTAAAACCAGACAGTGTGATATTTCTGTGTGAGGGTTTCTGTGAAAGTGTGCATGAATTGTTCTGGGAAGGATTATGCCTGTACCTTCATGCACACCAGGGATGTGCCTATATGGAGAGATTGTGAAATGGCTAAGCATTTAATGCCTCATGGGCTGAAACAAGGGATAGGGGTTTGCAATTGAGTGTAATGTTGGGAGGCCAGGGATATCATAGAGTCCACAGATTCTGCAAAGTGGGGAAGGCCTTTTTAGGTATACATACTCTGGAAGTTTCTTCTCACAAAATATCTTAGCATTTACTGTTGACCTTTGAACAATGTTGGAGTTAGGGGTGCTGACTCCCTGCATAGTCAAAAATTTACGTAACTTTTGTTGTGCAGATTATTTCATCACTCAGGTATCCATGAGTTATTTTTCCTGATCCTCCCCCTGCCCTACCCTCCACCCTCTAATAGGCCCCAGTATATGTTGTTCCCTTCTATGTGTTTATGTATTCTCATTAATTAGCTCCCACTTATAAGTGAGAACATGCAGTATTTGGTTTTCTGTTCCTGCATCAGTTTGCTAAGAATAATGGCCTCCAGCCCCATTCATGTCCCTGCAAAGGACATTATCTCATTCTTTTGTTTATGGCTGCATAGTATTCCATGGTGCATATGTAACACAATGGAAATAATGTGCAGATATATAACTTTTAACGTCCCCAAAACTTAACTACTATAGGTTACTGTTGATAAGAAACCTCACCGATAATATAAACAACACATACTGTGTTTGGTTTACATATTATGTACTGTATCCTTACAATAGAGAAAAGAAATGCTATTAATAAAATTATAAGGAAGAAAAAAATATAGTTGCTTTTCATTACGTGGAAGTAATCATCATAAATGTTTATATCCCTGGTGTCTTCACATTGAGTAGCTAAGGAAGAGGAGGAAAAAGAGGGACTGGTCTTGCTCTCTGTGAATGGATTCATGCAGTTCAAACCCATGTGATTCAAGGATCAACTGTGTACATGTCTCCCAAGATAATAACCTAGATCAGTGTGTGTATGTGTGGTGGGGAGAACATATCAGAGAGAACCTATGAAACAGAGGTGTAGTTCAATTTGCAAGACCCTGTTTTGTTTCTTTTTCTATCTTTATTTTTCTTTCTTTTTCTGTTGTGGTAGATTTTATTTGCAGAGTGAGCCAAGCTTTGGAGAAAATAAGACCACAACAAATGCAAACACAAAACATCTCCTTAAAAAATAGATTTGTTTCAGATCCCACACTTAAACCTGAAGGCATTGCAGTAATAGTGTAATTGATATCAAAGTGCCTGTTTCATCACAGATGAGTTGAGGAGTTTGAGAAGCACGGACGAGAATTAATAAAATAATAATTTCTGAAACCTGGCATTGGCAGCTTTTCATGTCTAGCTTTTCCTCTGGATGGAGCTTAAAAAATAAAACGAAATGAAACAAACAAAACCAGGCCATTTTTGGTTGTTTTCTGAATTGTTTTGAAGATTTAGCCTGTTCTAGGAGTTTGCTTCCTCATGCTGTTTTCAGGTTGATGTCGTAACATCTGCTCCTCTTTGTTTACTGAAAATTATTAACTCTGTTCAACTGCTCTTTCGTGTCTTTATTCTTGCATCTCACTTCTGTTTGCTCTTTAGAGGATGAGAGGATGCTCTTCCCATGTAGGCACTATGCTACAAGAGACAGAGGGAGAATTGACATACACCTTGTTTTTGAAAGGCTTTTTGGGAAGATGGAATGTTTGGTGCTTTGAACAGTGTTTCTTAGAAGCAGGGCCTGACATGGAGATTTGGGAACACTTTATTTATTGAGAAAGGGAGATGCTCATAAAGGAATTAGGGAGGTGGGATGGAGGAAGGGATGGACCTACGCAGGCAAGGCCTTGGCCTCACACCCAGGAACACCGTTGGTGCTGCAGAGTATCCAAGGGCTTTTGTTCTCCAGAAGCATTGGCCATAGGGTGGGAACAGGGCCGTGTGGGCACCTCTGGGCTTTGATTGTTCCAGGGAAGGTTGTGAGTGTGAGCCTTTTGCTAGCACGTGCAACCCCTGGGTCAGGGCCAGTGAAAGGGATCCTGGGGTGTGTCTAGGTGGGCACCAGCGATGTCTGCTTCAGTTGTGTATATAAATAGCCTTAGATAAAGGAAGAAAATAAGACATGTTACTAGAAGTTTGAGATAATGTGCAATGAGACTTCTTAAGGCATAGAGGGTGACTTGACCTTGGAGCATCTGGGAAGATTGAATGGGAGATCCAGTACACGAAATGAACCTGGAGAGATTTGAGCTTTTTGATCTTGGGTTGGAAAGTGTGTTTTGGTTGTATGTAACAGAAACCCCAACTAAAGCTAGTATAAGCAGAAATACAGCAATACACCATGTGAGCACACTTAATAGGGAGGCCTGCACACCGGTGCTGCTTATCCTTTTACTTGCTCTGATTCCATCCTGTCACGTTCAATTGTTCATTCAACAAACATGCATGTACTATATGGCAGACAGAAATCCCTTGCCCTCATGGAGCCCAGAGTCTGGTTCTCCTCATGGTAGGCAGGATGGTAACTGCCAGCCCCAGCCCAAGGAAGACAATGACCAGGTTTGGTCTTACTTGAGATGTTTCCATCCTGTGGGCTGCTCACTGTGAACAGGAGGGTAGAAACATCCAATGACCAGGGATGGAAGTGGGCTCTTGTGAATGATACCTAACCAGGGCCAGATGGAGTCCTGCAGGGACCATTTCCCAATGGAATAGGGATGCCAGACAGGCCCCTAACTCCTGACGTCTCCCATGCATGCTCCAGGTTTAGGGTTCAAGTCAGATGATGGTGCATTATTACTCATGGAAGGAGACTGTTGAGTGATCAGTGATCATGTGGTCAAGCACAGGGCATGTAGACAGGAGTGGTGCAAATCAGGCTGGGACCTGATTTGAGAGGACTCTGAAGTTGCACCAGGATTGTAGCCTTTATTCTGGGAACCACAGAGGGTGATGGGGCTTGGTGTGCCGCACGTGGTGTAGGAAGATCATCATGGCAGGAAGTTTGTACAGGGCATAAGGTTTGCTAGATTTGAGAACTGATTGAATTAGAAGATGAATCAAAGGTGACTGCAAGGATGTGCTTCTGCTTTTAAATATGTTGTTATCTCACAGGCCTTTTGGATGTTCTCCCACTCTGCTCCTTGGCAAGACCTCTGATTACAGTCTGGTCAGGCTTGGATTCTCAGAGCCTCCCTCATCTGTAGCTGTATCATTTTAAAGAGTCTTAGGACATAGAGTTACATCTTGATTTTTGGGGGGCATTTCACAGTCTCTCTGACTAGAGTCTGAGATACATTTGTGATTACACTGAGCTTTATCCTCTCTGGCTAGCACATACTACTAAAATGACAGGACCATTTTCTCTCAATGTTCTTGCCACTCCATTTCCGGAACCATGTCTCTTTAGCTCCAGAATAGTGGCATTTCCTCTATCACTTCTACATTGGGAAATTGTCACTCCAAGTGCACTGCTCTGGGCTTAATGGCTCTTCACGCAGATACTTTAGTTGATGTAAACCTCCCATTGCTACTGTATGTTGTCTATCCCTATTTCTATGAGAGGAAAAGGAAGGAATTTAAGTTGATTGATCATTAATTTATAAAATCCCTCCATGCCTTGCTGCTAGGCTTTGTTACCTACCAGGTATCTCTCTCTCTGTCATCTGTCTGTCTGTTTATCTATTTATTTATCTATCTGCCCACTCATCCATTTATTTATTTTCCACTTGCCCATCTATCCACCCATTCATTCCTCCATCCCTCTACTTACCCAACCATCTGACTACCTATCCCTCCCTCCCTATGGTTCTCTCTCTCTCTCTCTCTCTATATATATATATATGTATATATATATCTTTTCTCTGTCTCTCTACCTATAGACACACACACATCAAACACAGATACCAGGGGAACAAGTAGACATTTCTGTTCATTTTATTTCACTCATAAGTACATTTAATTCCCACAATATCTCTATAAAGTAGATATTATCTCTTGGTGATTATTCACTGAGTTTCAGGGAGGTTAAATAATGTGTGCAAAAATATAGTTAGTCTTTGGAGATGCCAGGATGGAAGCCTAGAGGGTTTGATGTAAAGAGTGTGCTCATCAGATCACAAACAATATGGCAGCACCATCTGTAATAGCAAAAAACCTGGAAACACTGTAAATGAAAATGAATAGGTGTTTGGATACGTAATTGAATATTTATCCATAAAATGAAATACAATACCACTTCCTCAAAGACTGGATTAGGTCTGCATGCACAAAGAGTAAGAAAATGTTCATGATATATTGTTTTATAACAAAAAGAAGCAAATTATACAATAGTACATATAATATGGTTTATTTCTGTTAAAGTTATACTTATATCCTTATATATGCATACAAAGAGTCTGGAAGGATGCCCAAAAGCATGCAATTACCAGTGATTACTTCTGGGAAGTGAGATTGGGGAATGAAAAGGAATTTTCAATTAAAACATTTTTTTGAATTTTTTTTACAATTATTATTATTATTTTATAATAGTTATTGTTGTTATAAAAATGTAAAAATCTGATACAACACCCTGGTATGAAAGGCTATCTGCTGCCCTTCCCCTCTGCACACCTGTCAGCGTACCCTCTTGGGAGAAGCATCTCTTCTGTTTCCGTAGAAAGGGCTTCCTTTGTCCTCTGCACCCAGATTTAAGCATCATGTCCAGATGGTTTCTCTCCTCTCCAGTTGGTGTATTCCCGTGTGGGCTTAAAGTATATTTTTCTATACGTGTTCCTGATTATACAGTTAATACTTAATAACAAAAACGTCAATTCAGACAACAATTAAATATCATATTACCTTTCAGAATGGTCAAGATATTTTGGAAGCAGTTTACATATATTTATTTTTTTCTTAAAGCACATGTTTTTATTTAAAATTTGAAAAGATTGTATATACTTAGAAGCATTCAGAATGTCAACAAAACAACAGGATCTTTTTTATTGCAATTATAAACTAGTATTAAGTTCACAGAAGAGTCACTTAATACAAGGTGCATTGAAAATAAAACTACCACTCCAAATATAGTTTGTGTTATATGTGACCTGCTTTAAATTTCTGTGTCAATATACAGACTCATTCTGTAGGATACAAGGTTAGTGGCTATTGCAAATACCTCTAAAAGACAAGTTTATAATGTCTTCATCTTAATACTAGGCTTACTATACAAAAATTATCTCACACATCTTTATGATTTCAATTTTTTAAAAACCAAGTGAGATGCATGTAGCGCAGTTAATTCCTCTTCTAGGTTGGGAAATTGTCACTCTGGGTGACAGTGCAGCTTCCCAAAAGGACTACCTGATTCCTCAGCTCTGTCCTCAACCTTCATCCTCATCTTCCTCTTCTTTTGGCAAGTTTCTCTCTTTTTTAAAACTAGACTTTTCATTTGGAATAATTTTAGATGATTAAACATTGGGCAGAGAGTTCTTATCTATCCCCTTACTCAGCTTCCCTTGATGTTATTATCTAATGTAATCAAATCCTACATTGCCATAGTGCATTTGTCAAAACAAGGACGCTGACAATGGTACATTACTATTAATTAAACTCAAGACTTTACTTGAATTTCACTAGTTTTTCTACTAATGTCCCTTTTCTGCTCTCAGATCCAGTCTAAGATACCACATTGCTTTTAGGACAGCTTCCTTTTCTCCTATGGTAGGTTTTAACACAGCAAAGCAATACCATTTTCGAAATTTTTCTTAGCTTGGTAGGCTGATTGTGAGGTTGCTTCTCACCTGCAGGGTTATTCAATGTTCTCCCAATTCTTTTGCAGCATCTCCAAGATGCTCTCCTTTGATTTCCGGGGATAGACAGAACAAAATAAGAACAAGGTCGAAGGAGGCTATTGAGTGTTTTAGGACTCCTGACTCTCTTTCCCCTTCAGAAGGAAATAAGGCTTTCATAACAAAGCTTTATGCTTTTGCCACGTCTTCAGCGTCCTCTCTTCTCTGCAGATTTGGTGGTCTTCTTTACTAAGCATTTTTTAGAAAATTCCGTGAAGTTGATGGAAGCATCCAGGTTGCTGCTTCTTGTGTGCCTTTCTCTGGCACAGTGTCCTGCAAAGTCACAACACTCTCCATGGACATGCACTTGTGGGTCTATGGTGACCACAGTGCCCCTGGGACAATGACTGGGTCTTCTAGGGGAATCTGTAGCCATAGCTTCATTCCTCAAACTGGCCACCTTGCCGATACATGCTCTACATATATGTTTTTAAATTATATTTTATCTGAGTTATGAAAGTTATCAATGGCCATTTCTATAACAAGAAAAATGGTTCAAAGATGTGTAAATCAGTATTCTACCCACCCCATACCACCTCCAGTCCCAGGCTCCCTGTTCATAGCTTGGAGTGTATCCTTGCACAGCTCTGTGTGGGTAACAAGGTACCAATACATGCAGTGGGTACTTATCTCAAACCACAAATTCAGAAGTGGAAACAACACAGCCTTTTACTTCTACAGCTGAACTTAATTTTCATCTTGCACTTCCTCTTCCTTGTGGGGGCAGAGAACGCAGCCATGGCCATGCAGCATCCTCTTCTCCTGGAGGAGCCTCTCAGATTTGGCAGTGAGAATAGTGATGCAGGTGGGTGGTGCTGGTGGGGACTGCTCTGGTCCAGTGTCATCACTGTCTTGCCTCTTCTGAGCCATACACTGTTCCTTCTGGATTTGCTGTCATCTCTCTTGCTGTGTTTGCCAAGTCATCCACATTTCCACATATGAGCCACTGGAACTTGTGACTGTGTTTTTCTCATCCTCACCTACTATCATCCTGTCAACGACTCTCAGGTCACCAGGCAGCTTCACAGGCCACACTGGGGAGTGTGGGTGGGGTTCTGGGAGGCCCCTCATGTCTGTCTTCCTGGATGCTTGAGAACACTTGGCTTGTTGGCATCATAGTGCCAAATGAAACGGAAGACAGTTTCTCAGAGCTGTCCAAGACTGACCTGGATTCCCCCACAACGCCCCTTCCCCAGGGCTGGCCTTGGCCATGGGACAGGGCCCTGGGAGCCAGGACAGCATCCCTTTCCAAGCTCCTACTGGACTCTGTGACTCAAGTCTCTCACGTTGTCTCTTCTTGCCTGAGCATTTTTCTCTCTTCATGGCATCAAAAGTATTTATCCAAATAAATTATTTAGAGCAGTGATTTTCAAAGTGGGTTACACAGTTGATTCCCTGGGGTGTCAAAGCAAAATATTAGAACTTCTTTTTCTAATTTTTGAGTCAAAAAGCAAAGGAGTGAAGCTTTCAGATATTTGCCATGAGTTGGCACTTGGATCGAATGGAGTGGACATTGAGGAGGGTTTGGAGCGGTGACCTCCCCTGGATGTTTATCTTCTCAGGGCATTGAGCACAACCCATTTAATCTGCTGTGAGATACCATTAGCTGATTGCTTTTTAAAAACCAAGACCTTTCAATGGCAGACTCTTTATAGTACCTTGTAATGAAAAGGGGAGAAGATCTTGAAATCTTTTGTACTACGCAGAGCTTCACCAATGATCTTTTCGCAGAGTGCTTAAAAGGCTGGGACTTGATGCTAAGATATTTTTCTCTCATAAAAAGACAAACTTTCCAGATTGCTGACCGTTTTTGTAATAATGAGATAATATCAATTGAATGCTACCTGGGAGATACTCTTTTTAAAATTAAACATATTTTATCTGTCCCTTCAATGTTTTAACAATGCATAAAACAATATTTGCTTTTTGAAAGAAATTCTTGCTTTGAAAGAGCATTTTGAAAATGAATGGTTGGAAATATTTCCGGTATTTTTGGTTTTTTTTGCTGAAAACCATATGTATCACTCATAAATAATAATTTAAAGCCTTTATATCTGCTTATTAGAAAACAAACCTTGGAAACAGAATTTTCTAATCCCTATATAAAAATCTTCCACAGTGAAGCATCTCAGGATGTTTTGAAAGTACTTAGGAAAACTATGAAAATGTTACCATCCTAAAAACCTGGGAAACAGAATTTTCTAGCCCACGTATAAGAACCTTCTGGAGTGAAGGGTTTCAATGTGCTTTGAAATAATTTCCTAAATACATGTAATTTCAGTGTGTTCGAAGTATCTGGGAAGATGGAAATGCATTAGTCAACTTTATGACAAATTCTTTGGTGGCTAAGATTGAGAAAGTAATACCTCAAAGCACTTCTTTAGTTTGTACATATGGAACTCTGAGAAATACGTCTTTCAGCTACAATACCCGTTAAAATCAAGTATTGAAATAAACGGAAACTGGAAGCGGGCTTTGAATTATTGTATCACAAAGGATTAAATCAATATTATTTTAAAAACAAATTAAAGCATTTTCAATTACATTGCTGGACAAATTGTTTAAAATGGAGCATATATGTTTTTAATAATACCAAAAAGATTTTGTACTATTAATCCTATGTAACTTATTAAAATCATTTATTTCTTCTTTTGGATCTCCTTTTAATATTTATATTTTCTAATATGTTTTATAATCTATAGTGCTTCATGTGCATAATTTTTAAGTACCTAAGTATACATATAATGGAGCACCTGCTTCAAAGGTTTTACTGAGAGTTGTTTATGGCTAGGATGCTTTGCAGTCTTAATTTGGATGAGGACCTCAGCATTTGAAACTCAAAGCCATGAGTTAACCTTTATTTCTATAGTCTGCTGGGGTACCCATTATTTCCATGTCTTTAGCAGGGCCACTGCATAAAAGAAATTAGTAAAATGAAAACATGTCAATATTATAATAGTCTGCAAAAACACATATACCTATATCATCATTTTTATTTTAGAAAAAATGGAATTGTACTCTATTATATTTTAATTTGCTTTAAAAAAACTCAACAGTAAATCACATTCATCTTTACAAATTAGTAAATGTAATTCCAATTTGCTCCTGTAGTATTTATCTAGTGACCTATAGTAAGCACATGCTACATTTTACTAAACATTTTCCTATCGAGAGATATACATGTTTGCCCAGGTTTTCTCTTCTATTCTTTCCTTACTACTTTCCTCCTTTCCTTTCTTTTTCTTTCTTTGATAATTCCTCCTTCCAACATACAGGCAATATTCCAATAAATATCCTTATACATTTTTTTACTGCTGTAAGATAAATTTCTCAAAGTCAAGCTCTAGGATCAAAGGCTATATGCATTTTCAGTTTTAATACCTATTGTTGCATTACTTTTCAGATATGTTTACAGCAATTTGCCTCAGCAATGAATAGAAGTATTATTTATTTCCATCCTTGCCTCAACTGAAATTATCATTTTTCTTCATTTTTGTCAACTTGAGAGGTTAAAAATAATACTGATCTTAAATTTGCTCCTTGTGAGCTTGAGTACAATTTTATTTGTTTATTAGCTATTTTTTTTTATTATTTTTTTTTTATTTTTTTTATAAAAAGAATGTAAGAGAGAAAGGAAGAGGAAGAGATTTTAGAAAAAGAAAAGGAGAAAGAAAGAAACAGCAAAAGAAAGAAAAAATGAAAGAGAAAGAGGAAGAGATTTTAGAAAAAGAGAAAAGGAGAAAGAAAGAAACTGCAAAAGAATGAAAAAATGAAAGAGAAAGAAAGAGGAAGAGATTTTAGAAAAAGAGAGAAAAAGAGAAAAAGAAACAGCAAAAGAAAGAAAAAAAGAATGAAAGAAAGAGGAAGAGAAAGAGGGAGAGAGAATGGGATTCTTGTTTTATTGCCCAGGCTAGAATACAGTCTGAAAATGGGTATTAAAAACCTCTTTTATGCCAATAATTGTGTTTAACAATGGAGACAGGAAGGAATGGGGGACGAAAATAACAAATAAGCAGCCAACCAATATTTTATTTAAACCTGTGGAATGCTATGCAATTGCTGGGGAGTGATTTACTTCCACGTATGTGGTCACTTTTAAAATAGGTATAATGTGATACTGAGAAAAATGTATGTTTTGTGGATTTGTGGGAGGAGAGTTCTGTAAATATTT